>BMAO01003301.1:250922-318461 GCA_019973975.1 Trichonephila clavata | reverse complement strand
GCTCTAACTTGTGTGTGTCTTGCAGTTGTGGATTCATGACTGGCTTTACTTCTACCCGTAAAGAAAATAAAAAATTCACTCTCAATACTTTATTGGTATTGGATTGAGATTGATTGGCAGGGGATTCACAGCTGGTAAGAAGTTGCTATGTACTTTAAATTTGCCCTGCATTTCTAAAAACACCTTCAGAGCTCATGAACTCAAACTGCTGGAAGCAGTACAGTTTTGTTCTGAAGAAATATGAAAGCTGCATCAATAGAAGTGCGAAATTTAAAAAAAAGTACAAATTGTGGTGTTTCAGTAGATGGCACGTGGCAGCGGAGAGGCCATATGTCGCTTAATGGTTGTGTCTCAGCTATTTCCATTGATACTGGGAAAATTTTAGATTTGGAAGTAATGACTCAGTATTGCAAAATGTGTGAAATGAAAGTGAAATCTGCGCATGAATGCTCAAACTATAAAGGATCCTCAGGAAATATGGAAGCTGTTGGAGCTTTCAGAATTTTTGAAAGATCATTGATAAAACGAGACTTGCAGTACACGAGTACTATGGTGATGGGGATTCCAAGGGCTTTTTACAAGTAAAGAATATATATGGGGAAAACAGTGTCTCAAAACTCGAATGTATAGGTCATATACAAAAAAGAGTAGGCTCACGTCTAAGGAAACTAAAAAGAACACCAAAGGACTTGGTGGAAAGGGCAAACTAACTGATAAATTTATCGATAAACTGCAGAACTATTACGGGATTGCCATCCGTAGCAATGTTGGATGTCTCGAAAAAAATGCAATCTGCTGTAATAGCTGTTTTCTTTCACTGCTGCTCTAGCAATCAAAATCCCATGCATGGGCAATGTCCTACAGGGAAAGACAGCTGGTGCAAGTATAAACGAGCATTATGCGATGAAAAAGTACACATAGACAAAACAACAGGCCTTTCAAATTCAGTTATTAAAGTGATAAAGCCCACTTACTTAGCACTCTGTGATAAAGATTTGTTAAAAAAATGCCTCCATGGCATGACCCAAAATAATAATGAAAGTTTTAATAATGTATTATGGTCTATTTTACCAAAAGAAATTTTTGTTCACAAGAAAACTTTATTTTTGGGTTCACACATTGCTGTCCTATTATATAATTCAGGTTATTTAGGACTGTTGCATGTATTTAATTATTTAGGTATGGTAATTGATCCAATGATACTTAAAAACTACATGGGAATTGACACAGAACGTATTCAAAATCAAAACGCCAGTCATTACCCTCAACAAAACTCTCCAGAAAACAGCAAAAAGCCAAAAAAAAGTCAAAATTAGCTAAAAATGAAGCTAAAGAAGGCTTAACCTATAAATATGGAGAGTTTTGAAAATGTTTTGTAAGTAGAAAAGTATTTATTTTGTGTTAAAAAAATTTTTAATGTGTTTTACGAGAAACTTTTTCAATATTTTTCTTCACGATAAAGTTCACTATACAAAATATTTTTAAGATAGTAAATTGAAATTTTTCAGAACATGTTTTGTGTAGTTCTATCTGTGTTATGAATCAAAATCTAATGTCTGTATATATATATATAAATATTTAATTGCTTTTTTATAAAAAAAAGCATTAATTTTTTTTTAAAAATGAGTTTTTGCATACAATTTGGCGTATTTAAAAAACTTTTTCAAGTATTACAAATCTTTTGATACCTAACACAGATAAAGATGTCATTTATGTGCTGTATAAATATTATATGAATACACTTATTAGAATTTTGTGTAAAAAATTTGTCGTAACTGCAATTTTTCACCAAAATTCGCTAAAAGGACAATTGTTATAGTGTATAAAATTCACAGGAAAACAGCAAAAGGTTAATAAAAAATTCCAAATAAGTTTTACAAGAAATTTAAAAGAGCTTGAGCTATAAATATGGTGAGTTTAAAAAATGTACAATCAGTAGAAAATTTTTCACATAGCATTAAAATCTTTAAATGCATTTTCTGAGAAACTATGTTTTTCAATTTTTTTCTTCACGGTACGGTTGACTACAAGATTTCTTTTTAAGATATTGACTTGAAATTTTCAGAGAATCTTTAATTTAGTTTTATCTGTAGTCTAAACTATAATCTAATACCTGTGTATATATTTATTTATTTTGTTGCACTTTTTGTGAGAAAATAACATTAGTTTTTTGTAAAAAAATGAGTTTTTGCATAAAAATTGACATATTTTGAAAACTTTACAGAAGTATTATAAATTTCATAGTTATAATCACAGAAAATGATGTTATTTATGTACTGTATAAATATTATTAGAATATATGTATCAGAATTTTGAACACAATCCTTACCGTAATTGCAATTTTTCACTAAAATTTCACTCAAAATTCCCTATATTTCCAAAAATATTTATAACTTTGTAAAAACTGTGTTTGAATTCTTACTTTTATGTCCCATTACAAATAAAAATATGTTTACATAAGTGAAATTTTACATATTTCAAAAAAAGTGCTCCGAAGGTAGTCACATACCTTAAACATTTTACACAATTTCCAAAAAACGTATTTAAGTGAAAAATGTTTCTCAACTTGGCAACAAAACGTATAGAAAGTTAAATGCAGAATATTAAATGCGACTGCAGGTAAATTAATAAGGCTAGATGTCAACGGACCCCCATGCAAGTATATCCCAATCCCCCCAAAACATGCAAGGCTAAGTGACATCTGGAACATTAATTAATGTTATTTTAATAAATTACATTAATTTTTTGTTAAATTTTTTCAATAAAAGGTATTATAGATTTTTTAAAATTGTCTTTACAAAAAATACCAAAATCACACACACACACATGTTAAGCTACTTTAAATACACTCATGTCCATAAATTAAGGATAATTCAGAATCACACAGAAATTGAAATCTAAAATAAAAATTCAACTGTAGAATTATCACAAACATCTTGAAGAAGAATATGCAAATTACAGGAAACCACCAGATGGCGCGGATAGTACGTCACAATGACGAGAGTGTAAGACAGGGGTATATAAGGAATGGTGACAAAGAAGTAAAATTGTTCAAAAGCGCTTTAAAAGCCTTTCAGTGCAATAACCGCATAGTTATGGCACAAAGGAAGCATTTGGATGATTTTTTACGTGGTAGAATTATCGGACGACTGGAATGTAGACATACCCAGCGGGAAGTATCCTAGGAACACGGAATCGCCCAGAGTGTCATCTCCAGACTTTGGCGACGATTCCAAGATGATGGTAATGTGAGTAGATGTTACAGCACAGGTCGCCCCCGAGTTACAACGCCGAATGATGACCGGTATTTGGCAGTTACTGCCAAAAGAAACAGACGGAGCACAGCATCAGCCCTATCTCGTCAGCTCTCTTCAGCTACCGGTACGACAGTTTCAAGGCAGACCGTGTACAGACTCTAAGGGCACATTGGACTATATGCTCGTAGGCCTGTCAGATGTGTTCCCCTTACCGCAACTCACTGTCGCCTGCGATTAACCTGGAGTAGAGAGCATGCATTGTGAACACCGCAACAGTGGTCTTGTGTGATGTTTTCTGACGTGTCCAGGTTTAGTTTGCAGTCTGATTCTCGCCGGACTTTCACATGTAGAGCGCCAGGTACCCGTTACCACCAAGAGAACACCATTAAACGACACCGTTACGGTGGTGCAGGATGGCTCGTTTGGGGAGGAATTATTCTTGGTTTCAGAACTGACCTGCATCTTCAGAGTGTAACGATGACAGGCCACATCTATTGGGATGTCATTCTGGAACAACATGTACGTTTATTTCGGGGCGCCATGGGTGCTGAATTTCTGTTTATGAATGACAACGCCCGTCCTCACCGTGCAAATATTGTAGATGAATGCCTTCAATCGGAGGATATCACCCGTATGGATTGACCAGCATACTCACCGGCATGCGGATCCAATAGAGCATGTGTGGGATATGCTTGGCCGACGAATTGCAGCCCGTCAAACCCCTCCCACCTGTCTACCGGAACTTCGGAGAGCATTGCTTGATGAGTGGTGTAAAATTCTCCAAGATCAGATTGATAATTTGATACTCAGCTTGCGTAGGCGTTGTAAGGCCTGTATTGCATCGTCTGGGAGACATACTCCGTATTAACCATCATACTAACCATGTTATACTGTTTTTTTGTAAATACGTTCTTTTTGAAATTTGCTCCATGGAGTAAAAATCGCAATTTTTATTAATTATGTCAAACATATAGCATCTTTTTTGCTCTTTACCTTTTGTTTAATAAATAAACCTTACAAATAAGTCAAATTTGTTTTGCCTCTGTCTGTTTCGTTGCTGGAACTTCATTTTCCTTAATTTATGGACATGAGTGTATTATTGTAAGATATATTCTTTTAAAGATGTGGGGGTTTCTCGAAAACACGTACAATTCTTTAAGCTCCTTAAGTCCACTTATCATGAAGGTCACTCTTCTAGCATATAACAATTTAGGTAAACATCAGTGTTAAGAAAAATCTTTTACCTGCATCAAGTGACGGGGATGATAGCTGAGGTGAAAACAGGCTGTCTTTCTCGACATCAGGACTCGAACCCGTGATTGGACAATAAAATGCGGGCACGAGTTCACGATCATCTACCACGATCAAAAAATAAACTCGTGATGAATGAATGAATAAATGAATAATAACGTCACACTAATCAGCTACTCAAGAGCTTTTGGCGACATACCTCGTAATCTTGAATCATGGTCAAGTGACGAGGACTACATCTGAGGCAGCTGTAACAGGAAATGCTTTGCAAAAGCATGCTAGGGGTTCGTGCCAGGAACATTCCAACTTTAGAGGATCACTATGTAGCCCGCGTGGCAAAGAGGAACAGAAAATTCACTCCTGACTAGATAGCTGAAAATCTTGCAACTGCTAATGGTGTGCATGTTTCAGCAAGAACCATGTCACGGCATTTAAATCAATTTAGTTTGTATGCACGGAAGCCTATTCGTTGCATCCCACTTCAACCACGCCATCTTCGAGAGAGGAACATGTTGGTTGGTATCCCCAAAATTGGTCTCGAGTGATGTTCTCCGACGAATCTCGTTTCAGTGTGACAAGTGAATCTGGCCACCAATTATTGTGGAGAGAGCGTGGAACACCTTATGCATAAAAGTTTGTTTGTGAACGTGATCGGTACGGCCCAGGTGTGATGGTGTGGACAGGCATCATGCACAATGGCAGAACACCACTTCACATCTTGGAACGAGGAAGTGTTACATCTCAATGGTATTGCACAGAGATTATTCTGGATCAAGTTCGAATTTTTAGAGGTGCTGTAAGACCAGGATTTCTGTTTTTGGATGATAACGTGCGGCCACACAGAAGCGTTGAGCTATCGGTCACACTGCAAAGTGAAAATATTCTACTTATGCAATGACCTGCTTACTCTCCCGACTTAAATCCTACTGAACATACCCAAGACGCTTTTGGCAGACGTGTCGCACAAAGAGCCATCCCTTCCCGCACAGTGCAAGAGCTCAAAACCACTTTGAGAGAGAAGTGGGACAGTATCCCCTGAGGCCTTCTCAGTATAGTGAAGAGCATGGAGTACACACAGATGCAATATGTGTATTAGTGTCCGTGGTCAACACACATCCTTCTATGGTACATGTCTGCATCATTCTGGCTTGAAGATCAATTTTTGCTGCTGTTTGAAGAGCCTCTAAGGAGAGTATCTTTTTTATTTTTTTAATTCTTCGATGGGGTGATATCTGTACCATTTTACACTATAATAAATGCACATCACCCCAACTAAATATGTACTTAGATTTATTTCTTGAATCATTGTCTATTCTTAATTTCTCCTTTAAACTTAAGTTTCTTAGCTATATATATATATATATATATATATTGTCTTTATAAATTTCTTTCATTCAATTAAATTTATGTTGATGTATATAAATATTATATATAGGGAATAAATGAGTTTTACTTCTTCACAAACATATTTTTCGTTTTTTGAACATTTTGGTAATATATTTAGACCAGAAGGAAAATTAGAAACTTCTAAAATAACATGCAGACCCCTAATATGCTTGCAATATTAGGGGTTTGTATGTATCAACAGTCACACAGCCCTCTCTTACTCATTCAGACTGTTATTATAATCTTTGGATGCAATCCAAACGCTTAGAATATTTTTTGCAAGACATTTGATATTAATGTTTTCCTCGAATTTAGTTTTAATTCCAAGTTATAAAATATTGATGCTTTTGCTTAAAATTGAGTTGATTAAAAGAGGTGTTAATCAAGTTTTTCCAATCGAATTCCAACCATTTAAACAATGCTGCTTGAGATAAAAGTAATGTCTTATCAGCGGCGCCACGGCGGAAGCTTGTCCGTGAGTTAGAAATAGATCCCATTCATACCTCGTCAACGGCAATGTACTCCGATGATCGATAATATGCGTGGCATTCTTCTTATAATGGAAATAACTGCCTTATCTTTATATTGTCAAGTTGGTATATTTCTTCAAATAAGGACCCAGATACCTTTTCGAAGAAAATGTTGGAACAAATAACTTAAAAATTAGAGCTAAAATCTACTAATTATTCAAACTAGAATGCTCAAAATCTCGTCAGTACATCCCTTGAAATATTAAAATATATCCAAAGTGTATTAATAAAATAAAATGTCGTAATTAAGTTGGAAAATATAAAGATAGACTGAAAAATAATTTATAAAAACTTAAAATTTCATTTGTAAAGAGTAATAAATCTAAAAAATGAACAGCATTGATATTTACATAGCATAAAGTTTCGTGCTAGTTACTTAAAGTTTGTGTTGTCATTCAATTGAATTCTTAGGTAACTTAACTATGAACACACCAACTCTCTCTCTCTATATATATATCTGCATATATATACATATGTGTATGTATTAGAGTATTCTTAAGCCGTATGCGCGTAGATATAAAATTCGCTTACTTTTATTTACTACTTTTTCAAATATTTATTTCCGCTATGCTCTATTTTAAATCCCTAGTGAATGAGTGAGTCAGTGACTATTCACGACACACCATTTTGATACAGGAGGGTTTTTTGCGTTGGACCTCGTAATTTTGAAACATGGTCAAGTGACGAGGACGACACATGAACCTCTCCTAGCTTCCACACCACACCAACGGAATGACGTTTGAGCCTCGACACATTTAACGTGCACGGGGAATCTTCAGTGGTAATAAGCTCGGACTCATGACCTTGACCTCTTGGCTACCGCGGCCACATTTTAAATCAAAAAACTAGTTGAATAAAGGCGCATTTATTGCATTTATTAAAATCCATTCAACCTGAACTCTGACTAAAAAATTCAAAAATATCTTTTTTAGTTTTGGTTTAGCTGTATGAAAATATTTCCGTGGCCACTAAATTTGAAATCGGTTGCCGACCTCACTAATTTGAGAATACTATATTTGGAATGGCCTAAAAAGTCTTTCTTGTAACGCATGATCAGATGAATATTGACGATTGAATTTCATGCTAATTTTGTAAAATGTGTCTTGGAATTTATCATTCATTTCAGCTCCACCCTCAGTCATCCCGTAGTTGAGCTGAGCCAGAGCAACGCCCTGGTTTCCGTCTTCGAGTGGAATAAGGAGTGGGAGGTTTTTCATCTAACCAAGAGGAAATGGCTGAGTTGTTCTATCATCGTTTCAACAGGCGAAATAAATTACTTTGCTAGAAAAAAGCTATTTGGAATACCGTTCAAAACGAAAAAGAGTAAACAATCCATTGGTTGTTCTTTTCCATTGAATCCTCTCCAACACTTCATTTTGAACCAAAGGCGCTATTTAAAAACATACATACACCAAGGACTGTAATTCGTATTTCAACTCGGCATTTCTGGTAATAGCATTCGTGCACGAAATGCTAGCTCAATGAAACTCACAACTTATTTAATATTGGCACACAATTTTTGATTCCCTTGGGAATTTTATCGAGAAAAAAAAAAACATCATTCAACTCATACGTTTTTAAAAAATTTTAATAATGAATGTTCAGTCAGAGATCAAAGATTTACACCCAGATAAAAAAAAACCACGCAAAAATTCTTTTATAAGACTATTTATGCAACAATTTATTTCTCATCACTCCTATTCTTTAAAAGGCTTCCTTGAACATTCAGTTTTAAAATTGAGTATTCAGTAGCCAATTGCGTAGATACACTCAGACGTGAAATTTCCAATGAAAATTCTATTCTTTATCGATAGAACTTTCAGAGGAAATAATCAATTCAGGTGTAAGGATTCATAAACTTAAAATTAATTTATTTTATTATGATCTCATTTGATTGTTTTCTTTTATTATTTTATATAAACACCTATTGGAAGAGCTCATTCAAAATGTGACGGAGATTACCAAAAGTAACATCAATCAGGGTATAATGATTGGAGTGAGTGTGAGTGGTCACTCTATAAAACTACACGAGGGCTATTATTGACGGACCTTGATCAAGTGACGAGGACGACATCACTCCCTCTCCTAACTAAAATAGTGTTTGAAAGAGTCGATACAAAACTAAATACGTCATTAACAAAATAATTCTCCCAGATTATTTAATTAAATAATTTTATATCAACATTTCTTATTTAAACTTTTGTAATAAATTTTGATGGTTCTTATAAGTGCATCTGACTTTTCTACAAATTCCCAGCACTGAGTTTAAGCCTTTTAGAAATATAATAAAAATAATTTTAAAACAGGAATTCTCTTCTCAAGAATTTAATCTAAATCCAGGGTTTTGACGAAATTAATTGGAACTTTACTTTTTTTAATCTAAGCGAAAATATTCCATTTGTTTCCAAATTCAGCATTTCAAACGGATTTCTGAGAGTGAAAAATTAAAACCAAGCACCATTTGATTTTTTAAAATTACGTTATTTAAAAAGACAATTTTTTAACTCCCCTAGTTCAAATTTATTAATATTTTAGTTAAGTTTAAAAGATGACGAGCTGCCTAAAATCAATTAATTAGCAAGTAAGTTGACTAGCTTATCATTGTTTTGGAAATGATACATCTCGACGAGAAAAAAAATTACACAAAATCTTTTATCTCCAAGTTTTGTGCCAAGTGAAAAATTCAGTTTTAGTTTACATGCTTGCATAATCCCGTCCTTTCAGATCCACTACTGATGAAATAAGCTACTGTGGGAATCGAAATTCATCAAAAGCGTACTTTGTAGTGAATGACTCCGCTAGTGTACTTAGAGAACACACAACTTTTTCTTTTTTACTAATAATTTTGAGAACTGTCTAGGAGCAACTCACTAAGGTACCTCAAATATTATACACATTTATACACTGCACAAAAGTACTACTTCCTGTTAAACTTTAAAATTTATTTTACATGTACAAGAGCTGTTTATATATTGTTATTGATTTAAAATGTGTTGAAGAATAAACTATTTTCTGTAATCTACATTGGTTAGACTTATTTTTTGGAAAGATATCTAACAAAACATGCATATCGCTTCTCTTGAATGTAACCTGGAAAAGAAGTTCCAAAAATTGGAATGTCATTCCGGTGTAAAAGCCTTTAAAAGGTGTTCCAGAATTTTTCGATCAACCATTATAGAAGCTCTGTTCTAATATTGAGCAAGTATGTTTATAACTTCGTTCTAACAAGCGGTATCAAACTTTCTGAAATCGATGTTATTTTAAAGAATAAAACATTTATTCCTCTTGGATTATGAATAAAGCGTCGGTAAAAAAAGGAAAGGAACTATATTATCAAGGACACATCTCATATATATAAACAATATTCTTCACAATTTTCTCTTAAACAACCTTTTGACCTATCCCCGATGATGTTTGCTTTATGCCAATGTCGGAAAAAATTCAAAATAGGCTTTTAATAATTTTGGCTTTTATCCGATTGAATGAAGAAGACAACTACTTTTTTAATTTAAGAAAGAAATTTTGGAAAAAATTTAAATGGGGTAATAATACAACCGAGACTTTTCCTAGAGATCACTAGAGGTCACTTTCTGCCTCTCTCTTATAAATTTTGTATTTTATTCAACAAATTATGTCTTAAACATTTTTTTGTATTTGATTCTGTTAGTTAGACCCAATGTAGCAAATTTATTTAAGTATCTGACTAGTTGCGAGAGCATTTTTTTTTTAAATATTGCCGCAAATTTATATTTAAACTCAGTTTTTGTTTTATTTAACTGAAAACATAGAAAAGTAGCAAAAAAGTTTATTTGAATGTATTTTTTTAAAGAAAATGGTTAATTTTATGTTAAAATTAGGCATTATATATATTTGTACATTACGCCAAAAACTCTAAAATAAATTCAATTGTATAAAACAAAAGACTCCCAAAATTTTACTTTGTAATGAACTATCATCTTTAAATATTTTTGATTTATCACAGAATTAGGGGTTAAAATGTGTACGAAATGCAAATTTTTGCAAAAATTTGGCATTTATCACGGAGAGAAACAAGCGTAAGAAAAAGTAAATGTACTTAAAAGTAAATGTTTTTCCCTTATCGCAGCCCACTATATACATACTATAATAATAAAAAATAATGCAAATTTTCAGACAATTATCTCAAGGACTTCTTGAGATATTACTTTGACCGTGTTATAAAATATGGAAAAATCGGTTTCGGAGAAAAATGCATTGAAAGGTTTCAAATAAAAAATTTAAAAATTATACTGATTAAAAAAACCGAAAACAGCTCTTTCTTAATAATTTTTACCAAATTCAATATTATTTATTTTGTGTCAATTTTATAGAATCAAAAATGTTTTTCTTACCGTCTAGATGCATTGTTTGTTGAAATACAGAGTAGAAACAAAACGCCCACTAGGAAAAACATTACTGCATTAAAAAACGAAAATTTTTGCGTAGAAAAACATATATATTTCTCCTTAGTAAGTTAGAGCTTAAGAGAGCTTGTGTGTTATTTTATCAGTAAATATTCATGGAAAAGGTCTTTAAAAAATGTTGTTTATCACAAAGGTTAACATAAATTATAATAAAAATCATAAATAAGGTCTTTGAAAACCTCCATATGATTACACTTTGCCTTTTTTCGTCATTAATACATTTTACTTTCCATACATTTTTTCTATTTTTTCCGAGATAATTTGGTAAATTCTAAGAAGTATCTTACAGAATTTAAAATGCGTTGATGACCAAATTTTACAAATTCATGCATAAAGCTTTCAGGAGAAAAAAATGTTTGCTTTTTTAATTACTGCTTATATAAACCTGTATATCCCAAATTAACTTTTTACACGCCAATGTTCCAGTATTAGAACATCAATTTTGAAATTTTCTGAAAAATTCAATTTTATTCATATTATTATTTTGAAGAAAAAAAAATACGGATTAATTTTTTGAAATTGCAGTAATGTTGCTAAAGTAAATAGTTTAGTTGAGAAAAAATTCTAAATTATGCATTTTTCTACTTTTCGGGCAAAATTCAAAATTTCATATAAAATTCAAAATTTAGAAAATATTTTTATTATTTGGTAAAAGTAATTAAAAATTATCTTTTTATAACTATAGACTGCAAGATATCATAAAAAATATTGCTTTTTTTTACTGTCGGATTTGAAATTTCAATGTTCCAAAACTGGAACATTGGCGTGTAAAGGTTATACTTTTTAGCACAATGCAGTTATTGTGTTTATAGTTCACAGGAGTTAGAAAAGATTTCTGAACGCTAAAAACTTATAGTATGGTGTCAGAAGAAAATATTTATGACTTAACTTTCGTTTCGGCTCCCTCTCTCAACTCCCCACCCCCTCTTTCAACCGTTTCTGGACAAAATTTCTCAGTTGCAGCAGAATTACCACGTGCGTTTATTGATAGTTAGATGTAGCGTATGTCTTATTTAGAGAGGAACGTCACGTAATAAGGTCTTATATTATTTTGTGTTTCGTCAGTTAGTGAATATCCATTACGCTAAAAAGATGTCGTATTCAAAGCCATTCCGGACTGTAGAAGAGGCTTTGGAATATTTTAATACACAATCAGATAATGAAAAACCTATTGATATTTGTCAGTTTCCCCTAGAAGAAAGTGGGTGTTTGACTAACGAGGAAGATATCGATGAAGATACTTTTCAGTCTGTTCTACCAATAGATGTTTGTGGCAAAATTGAAGTTCCTGCAAGCATAGATGATAGTAAATACTTCAGGTATGTCAGAAAAGCACAACAAAAAAATGCCTCGAGTGCTAAAAAAGATTGCTTTAGAAATGTTTTCCTAGTTATACATGGGCAACAAAAATAGTTTAGGACATAAAAGGACACATACACTCAAGAGCCAAAACATTATGACCACCCCTACATTTTGCGATGAACTCGCCTGGATGGCGTGGAAGACACGTGATCAGGTGGAAGAGGTATTGAACTACTGTTGGAGAGTCTGAAGAATCATTCTTTCACTTACTTCTGTGTGTGATGGGAAAGGCTGCGGATCTAAGCGACTTTGACAGAGGGCAGATTGTAATGGCTCGAAAGCTCGGAACAAGTATTTCCGAAACTGCAAGACTCGTGGGTTGTTCGAAATCCACAGGTGTTAGTACTTATGCAAAGTGGATGAATGACGGTGAAACCAGCAATAGACGACATGGTGTTGGACGTCCACATGCTATCAAAGAAAAAGGTCGGAGACTGTCTCGCATGGTGAAGAAAAACCGGAGCCAGACAGTGGCTCAGCTGACAGCCCAATACAATGCAGGGCCAATAAGAATAGTATCGGAGAACACTGTTCAGCGGACACTGTTGAATATGGGGCTACGCAGCAAACGTTCCACTCGTGTGCCTTTGCTGACCAAGCGTCATCGCCAACTGCGCCTGCGCTGGGCCCGGAAACATTGCGACTGGTTCATAGACCAGTGAGAAAGAGTTGCCTGGTAAGATGAATCACGGTTTATCATTCATCACGCCGATGGCTGTGTCAGGATACGCCGTCTTCCAGGCGAACAGTTGCTCCCTCAATGTACAGTAGGTCATACACAGGCCGGTGATGGTGGTATTATGCTTTGGGGGACGTTCTCTTGGGCGTCTCTTAGACACGTGGTTGTGGTAGAGCAAACCATGAATGCTACAGGGTATCTGAACATCATTGCGGACCAGTTGCACCCTTACATGGCCTGTGTTTTTCCAGCTGGAAATGGAATGTTCCAACAGGACAACGTCCTGTGTCACAAAGCTAAAAATGTGTTGTAGTGGTTCCAGGAACATGATGCTGAATTCCAGTTAATGCCCTGGCCACCTAACTCACCGGATCTCAATCCGATAGAACACATTTGGGATGTCATGGGACGGCAGCTCAGAGTTCAAAGACCACCAATTCACAATATCTCGGATTTGCGTGACCGTTGCTTAAACATCCGGTACAATCTGTCTCCGGCCGTCTACCAAGGACTTGTGGCATCCATGTCAAGGCGGGTTGAAGCTGTGTTGCACGCCAAAGGTGGGCCAACTCGTTATTGACAGGTGGTCATAATGTTTTGGCTCTTGAGTGTATAAGAAGAAACAATAATATATTTTGTCTTTATTTCTCATTTTAAAAAATTTTGGTAAATGTGTATTTTTCTAGTTTTTTTTGCTTATTATACTATTAGTTTTGAGAATTTTGATAAGATTTTTTGTTTATTTCTTTGTCCTGCTGATGTTTTCCTTTATTTTTTTCTAATAATTGATTGTAACTTTCCAAAAAGTATAAATTTCTGTTTATAAGTTATATTTTCAACTTAATCTGTTTTATTTTGGAATTATATTTAAAAGTTTTTCTCAGATGTGGAGCCAACAGGGGACACCCATCGGAAAACCTACCCCCTTCCCCCCATCGAGGTACATTTAAAATACTCTGCATGGAAAAAAATGATAGATTTTTCTCTTTCACACGCAAACTTTTAGTTCTTTCCCACCATTTTAATTTTTAGTTTTTTAAGACCCATTTCAATTGTTTGTCGAGTGAATGATGAAACCCCGTTGGGAAATGTTTAATGACACCTTTGGTTAAGATACTACTTCTTAAAAATGTATAATAACTTATTTTTGAATTAAATTTCATTTGTCGTACTCTTAAAAAACATGTGAAGAAACTAAATGGTACCCGCCAATGTTCCATTTTTGAAACATGCTCAAAATCTTTAAAAAAAAAAATTTCAAATTTTTTTTCTTTTATAGATTTTATGTTTCAATTTTAATTTGATTTTTATCATATAATTTCGTTTATGTTAATTTTCAATCATAGTGCGGCGTTTAAAAGGTTAAAAAAGTATTAATACTTATACTGTACCTAAACGAAATGTTTCAAGTCCAATAATTGAATCTTTAGGTAAAATACTCTTTAAAATGTTATCGAGAAATTGAGAAATGCTTTCTGTGTAGTTTCTAAATATTTATGGTTAGATTTTAACTTTCTGGCCCCAACTATTGTTATGGGATTAGATGCTTCAGCATGCTAATTACTGGTAGCACCAAAGGTGGAGTGATTTCCATTAAATCGGTACTTCTTAGACATAGTTAATTAATATTCTGTCTTTAAAAAAGACAGCTTTTTGTCAAACATATCAAAAAAGGAAGCTAAAAAGAGAGACGCTAGAACATATTCAAACCGAAAAATGACAACTAACGTACGAAGTTATTGCTAAATTTTTGGAAAAACTATTGCACTATTTTTTTAAAAATATCACCATGTTCCGTTATTATCTTACCTAAATTATTATTTTTTAAATTAATTCAATAAAACTCCAAAAAGGAGTAAAAATCTATTAAAATTCAAAGACTTCCGGTAAGTTTTTGTCGTTCTCACTTGACAAAATAAACTGCTATAACTTCGTAAACAATTGGAATACAAACAAAAGTAAGGTATTTTTAAAAATTGGAAAAAAAATGGCCATTCTCATCAAAATTGACGTTTTTACACTAGTCAGATACCTTAAATGATTTGGTACTTATGTCTTAGCTAAACCGGCTAAATACAAGGTTGCAATTTGTTTTTGATTTTATTTGTTTTATTAGCACTTGACTTTGACGCTACACAAGGGCTAATGGTAGTAGACCTCGTCATTTTGAGCCTCAGTCAACTAGATTTGAGATGGCACACCACTTTGTAAACTTCACATGGGAGGACCTTGACACGCCACATTTAATATGTATCAACTCGGCGGTTCTTCGGGATTCGTACTCTCTACTCGGCAATGTCGGACACGATTTCACAATTCAGCTCCCATTGCGGTGTTGGGGCAGAAGCAGGAATATTTTTTCATTGTTGGTTGAAGAATATTGCGGCATTTAATGATGGGCTAATACAAAAATTTCCAATGTTTTTAAAAGTGGCGAATGTGTGATTTATAACTAAGGTACCATTTTGAATATTTACAAGTGTTTATTATGCTTATTATATTTTTCCTATCATATTGTTTTTATTTTCTTTTTAAATAAATAAGTGGTATAATTTTGACGATGCATAATACATGAAAAGCGTATTATCTTTCTTGTGATTTGTCTTTTGTGTGACAGAAAGAAAATATCGTTCGCTGATTAAATAAATATCTATTTTTGCTACTTGAAATGTAAATAATTTCTTATACAAAAATGTTTTTACTGTGTTATTTCAAGTAAAATACATCCAATCAAATAATATTTCTTCCAATTAAAATCTGAGAAATCTAATAGAATTGCAAAATCTAGTCTACTGGTGCTCATATAGAACCATCCTACAGAGAAAAACTTAATAAAGTTTTGAAACATTCTAAATGCATTGATCTGAAAAGAGAATTGATGACTTGAACACATCGAAAAAGAATCAAAATAACTTCCACTTGCTTTATGAAAACTGAAACCTAGCATAAAAGAAATTGGCACTTTTTTAATTAGACATTTAGTAAGATGGTTTTTTTTTCCATATTTTGGCGTTTTCTATTTCTTTATCAATACTTCAACGTATATGTGCTTTGGTTTCGAACATTAAGATAAAAAATCTGGTAGCAATACAGTTAAGAAATTGATTTTCCTTTGAAACCGGTAGTAAGGTTCAAAATGTAGATTAGATAACTAGAAATGCATTATTAATATCTGCAAATAGATTCTTGAATAAATAGGGAGCATGAATTTTAAGGGTTTACTACACTGCTTGAAAATTTCTGAGGAACAAGTGAGTTATGTAAAATTGTTGTCTAAGACAGCTGACCGATAAAGTAAATTTAAGTTCAGAAGGCGTGGTAGACCAGAACTCGTTATCTGTATAAAAGACAGTGCATACAAGTTTATGATTCATACGAAAATTCATGCTGTGATGTTTGACGAAAATAATGTTGGATGTTATATAAGTGTTTTCTTTGAAATTATGTTTCATTTCTGCAATAATTAAGAGCAAAATGTCAGTAAGACATCATTTCAGTGACTACGGTCGTGGACGAGCAGTTGGACGACTCGAAGCAGGTCAAATTGTAGTTGCTGCAATGGGTGTCCCAAAGAGTGTCCTCTCGCGATTAAAAAAGGCCGCTGTAGGTGGGAATGCTTTGCAAAAGCATCCCTGGATCGTTCTAAGAGCACCACACCTTTAGAGGATCACTATGTAGCACTCGTGCCAAAAAATGAACAGAAATTTCACTCCTAGCCAGCTACCTGCAAATTTTGCCAACACTATAAGTGCGCATGTTTGAGCAAGTACCATCTCATGGCAATTAAATTAAGTTAGTTTGTATTCACAAAGCCTATTCATTGCACCCCATTTTAACCATGCCATCGTCGAGAGTGATTACGTTGGTGTAAGGAACATGTTGGTTGGGATCACCAAAATTGTTTATATATAAGAGCAGAGTTTCCCAAACTTTTTTGTCTCATATAACTCTTGACATGTTTTTCGGTTTGGGATAGACTCCCCCCCCCCCTTATTTACCCAATATTAATTTTTTACAAATTTATGAGCGTAATTGTCTTTTTGGCAGCTGGTACAGAGTTACTTACTTTAAAAAAATTGAAATTTTTATCTGTAGTGAAGTACAGTGTTTTAAGCTTAAAAAAACAAATGTTAATTAAAATTAAAATTTAAATTATACATGAAATAACTGATACATAAAATAACCGAGAAACAAACAAATTATTTTAATGGGAGGGATGAATCTGGTGCATCAATAACAAATTTTCAATCTTGTCAGGTTTACCTCTAAATCTTTATGGTTAGTAGTGTCTTTTTTATTTTATTTTTTTCCCTTTTCTTGAGATTGACAACCACGCTGAAACTCATTAGGAAAAGCAATTAAAAACTGTCTCAAGATATTTTAAAATTCGGGATAAATGACAGACATACTTTTTTAAACCCAAAATTGCTGACATCCTTTTCCAAACTTTACTATAAGATCTCGTTAATGGTTTTTCCGATCAGTTCCTCTTGTAATCTGACTTTTTTTTTCGATATTTACCACATGAATTCATTGCCTGTTACTGTCATTCATTAATGTGATTATGCTATATTCAAAGCATTCTCAAACTTAATTTAAAAATCTGAATGAAGGGCAATTAAATGTTTAACGTAGGTTAAAACGTCCTGGCTGAAACAAATCTCGTTTCAGGCTGATTGTCTTTGCCCAATTGAGAAACTGGCAAAATTCACGACATCCAAAATTATACTCCTTCAGCTTAATTCTGGCAAGAAACAAATAAATGATGGGCCTTATTTTAATACATTTTATGCTGTTGCTTTGAAACTGCGAATTAACTTCATTAAGTTTAGTAAATAAATCTGTTAAACATGTAAATCTGGTTTCCATGTGATTGAATTTTCTTTTAAATTTAAAGTCACGATCTGGTTTAATAAGAGCCTCTATCGTAGACCCCCGCTTACATCTCGTGGACCCCCCCCCAAATTATTTTTTCGCTGACGTAAAACCCTTGCAGGTCGTCATAGACCCCTGGGAATCGATATAGACTACTGTGGGAATCACTGATCTAGAGTGATGTTCTCCGACATATCTTGTTTCAGTGTGACAAGTGATTCTGGCCACCAAGACAGAGCGTGGAGCACGCTATGCACGAAAGTTTGTTTATGAACGTGACCAGTACGGCCCAGGCGTGATAGTTTAGGCAGGCATCATGCACAATGTTAGAACACCGCTTCACATCTTTGAGCGAGGAAGCGTTGCCTCTCAACGGTATTGCTGGGAGATTATTCTGGATCATGTTTGAATTTTTAGGGGTGCTGTAAGTCCATACTTATGTTGTTTTTGGATGATAGTGTGCGACCACACAGAAGAGTTGAGATATCGGTCACACTGCAAAGTGAAAATATTCTACGTATGCAATGATCTACTTTATCTCCCAATCTAAATCCTACTGAACATGCCTGAGATGCTCTTGGCAGACGTGTTGCACAAAGAACCATCCCTCCCCGTACAGCGCAAGAGCTTAAAACTGCCTTGAGAGAGACAATATCCTCCGAGGACTTCTCGATAGTTTAATGGAACATGGAGAACCGATGCCAAATGTGTATTAGTGTCTGTAGTTGACATACATCCTTCTAAGGTTTGATTATGGCGTGATTCCATTCTATTTCTGCATCGAAGGATCTGCAGTGTCTCCGACTCACAACTTTGCAACGTGCCTGTTAATGCTGATTACCACACCATTCACATTCATTGGTGTTTGTGCTGTTGGTCATTGCATATTTTAGTAAATGAGTTTTCTTCCACCCATTCGATATGGAACAGTTAGAGCATAGAATAAACTGGAAGTATTAAAGGTTTATTGAGTAGGTTTTTTCTTCCTTTATTGAAAATATTAAGCAATATTTTAAATTTAAAAAACAATTTACATTTAAGTTTCTGCCATATTATGGTTCCAAGAAGCAAAAGAGAACTAAAACATGGGATTCCCTATTTTGTTGATTAAAATTGCGATTTTCATTTCATTAGTATTCCTACAAACATAAAAGTGACGTCCACAACATTTAAGAAAAGAATATTTCCTCCTGTCTGAAAATTCTGATCTTCTAAAAACTATATTTCCTTTTAATGATAGGAACTGATAACATAATTGACCAACTGGCTTACGAAAATGCATGCATGGAAAATGAGATATGCTCAAAGTAAATACAAATACTGAAATAGTTTTTCAGCATTCCTAACGTTATCACCTGCTTTCAGTTCAATTTCGTATTTGCTGAGGGAAATGTAATTTTTTTTGTGAAATAATCAATATTTTATACTTATGTCAAAAAGTTTTAGAAATAAGATTAATGTTTTTACCTCTTTAGTTTTTAGTAACATTTTTCTATACGAAATAATAATCCATTGTGTAGATACGCATTCATTAAGCATTAAATAGTTGTCACTATGCAAGAAACATAAAAATAAATAGTGTGAAATTGCGTGATGAGAAGAAATTTGTTTATTAACGTCGCACTTTGAAGCAAACGTAGGCAAATATTGACTGTTCTCATCACTTTGAACCACAGTCATGTGACGAAGTAGACATCCGAGTCCGCACTTGAGGATTTTTCTATCATTTTCAACCATTCTCAAGTGACGAGAACGACACCTGAGCTTTCACCCATCTTTAATAATTACCACACCACACCAACGCAAGAACAACTTTCGAAAAAGGGATTTTTCATGACATAGTTAGAGAAATCACTCACATCGCGCGCATACACACACACACACACACAAGTGCTATCGGCCTGAAGGAAACACGAAATTTCCATGGGGATGAAATTATTCACTCAGGAAAAGGAAAGAATTGGAAAGTGAGTGGGTGATTTTTAAATTCGAACTGTTTGCCTATTCAAGGGTTTTTGGTGACGGACCTCGAAATTTTCAACCATGCTCAAGTGACGAGGACGACACATGAGCTTTCACCCACCTTTAATAATTACCACACCACACCAACGCAAGAACAAATTTCGAAAAAGGGAGTTTTTATGACATTGTTAAAGAAATCACTCACATCGCACGCACACACACACAAGTGCTATCGGCCTGAGGGAAACACGAAATTTCCATGAGGGTGAAGTTATTCAGTCGGTAAAAGCCCGTGCAACGCAGGGCTAAGCGGAGAGGAAAGAAACAAAGAAATCAAAGTAATTTCGGAAAATAATATTGGAAGTGCTGAATTTGTGAAGTTGAGTGAATATTAACGTCCCACTGTTCAGCAACACGAGGCCTTTTGGGGACGGTACGCGTAATTTTGAACCATGGTCAAGTGACGCGAACGACACCTGAGCTGGCACCCCCTCTCATAACTACCACACCACACCAACGGGAGGACGTTTGAGCTCTCGACATAATTTATGTGCATTTTCCCCCTACACGGCGGGTCTTCAGTGGTACTAGGATCGAGAATTTGCGGAGAGAAGGGAAAATGTTAAGCAACAAAGCCATGACACGCACTCACGGGACATGCATTCACATCGTACGCGTGAAACCCCACAAAAGTGTTGGCGTTAGAATAAAAGGAGGAAATTAACATGGGGATTAAGTTATACCCTCGGTATAAGCCCGTGCAACGCCGGGCCATGAAAGCTAGTTATATATATGTGTGTAATAATTAGCCTTTTCAATTTTCTATCGAAGAATTTCACTTAATTTATGATGGGGTTTTGAGCGCTCCAAGACTTCGCGTGTTAATTCATTTTTTAGTCTGACGGGAAATATCCTTTCAACTACATTATTTCCTAAAAAACTGCATCGTTCACACATTTCAAAATAACAGGATGCAATATTGCATCATTCAATTTTTCTAAGCAATCACTCAAGTCATCAACGGAAATCATAAGATGCTCAAAGTTTCCAGTTGAGGAAGTTATAAAGACCGAGATCTCCGGAACGACAAAAGAATGCTTTTGAGTATTGTTTGAATGTCCGCATATCTGTTTATTCGTCTCTTTATTTGCTTAGATCAATACAATTACAATTCCATAACCAAGTAGTGTCCTCATCCTTTCATCGAATGCAACAAGATAAATTTATTCCAGTGAAATATTCAATTCCCGCGGAATCGTTTCATGAAATTAAAGATATCCATTTTTGAAAATTTGATTCTAGGCCGGAAATAATTTCATCATTCATTACCGAAAACAACTGTGGATGTCAATGTGTTTCATTTAAAATTTTCTACTTTAATTTTTGAGTTGAATTCTGAAATTCCTAAGAAACTGAACCCTGTCTTTTCCTCATATCAAAGCATGGGGTATAAAATTTAATTCTTATAATGCTCTCTTATTCCGTATGAATGAATTTAGAAATGTAAAATAAAAATTTCAGAGAAAAGCATCTAAAATTCAACGCTTCTGTTGAATTCGGATTGAAGTTATAAACAAATTCCGTGAGCCAAAACTCCTCAAGGATCGAGGTCTTGGCACGATTCCAGCTGAAGTCGAAAACGCAATGATCTATATATTATAAATTATTTTATTACCTCTCCCAACTTTTACTCTGTTTGGAAATTGATTAGAGTTCGCGTTAACATTGATCAGGGTTTTAAAAGATGATAATATTTCAACTTGAAGTTCCGTTTTTTTTCTGAAGCTCGCTGCACCACCATCGAAGTGCCGGATGTAAGAACCGAAGATTCTTAGTTATGTTAAACAGCTATCAGATGAGAGTGACTCAGTTTGAAAAGTCGAGCCACAAGTCCTCTCGTGAGGTTGGTGGAAGGGGAAGAGAGGTGGGAGGCCCTGACCTCTCCCCAGGGTATTCTCCCTCAAAATTGGAGTGGAACCAACTAAATCGTAGTGTCACCTCTATGGTGCCCAAGGCTACGGCTAACGACATCTAGCCCCTTGCCATGAGGAATTTCGTGATCTGACGCAGTCGAGATAAAGTGGCACATGAAACAATAAGTTTGAAAAGCCCATAGGAAGCAATCTATAAAAATTGAAAAACAATCTGATATTTTAAGAAGAATTTTCTAATAGTAAGCACTCCGTTATATGAGAAAATCATTATTTGGACGAATTAACAAGTCAAAAGTTTAACGATGGATTTTAACACTAAGTATACTTTTTAACACGCTTTTATAAGTTTAAAGGTCATATTAATTTGAAATTTTTCACACTTGTCAAGGACCGATGACATTACAATAATTTTATAATTTTGTTCCATCGTCCTTATCAGGACATCAGGAATAACGATATCCAGATTTGGCGATAATTCCATATAAAACTTCCAGATTTGGTGACTTATTGCGTATACAATTTTCAGATTTAGCGACTAATCCCATATATCATTTCCAGATTTGGAGACTAAAAGATTAAGGTGCAACCCTAAAAACGAATATACTTGCGGTTAACAGAAATAAAACAAACAAAAAAAGTGGTCTCTCTCTTTATGGGAGAAAGGGAAGAGTATGTGAGTGATAAAAATTTCTTAGCATAATGTAAGCAATTGTCTAGTTTTTCTGAAAATGGAAATAAAAAAAAGACTCGTGCATGTTGAAAAAAGCAATTTATGTTCTAACTGCTGAATATTTTTTTTTATTTTTATAAAGCAACACGTTTAGAAGTGATCATACGAATTAACATTATAGCAATATGTTTAAGGGGTCTCAGGGGTGTTTACCTTTTGATTTTTCGAATTTTTGAAAAAATATATGTTGTTCTTCATTTTCTTCTGAACATTTTGATACAAACCACGTGACAATACTCCAAAAACTTCGAAAGTTATTCAAAAAATTCCAAACAGCAATTTAGTCATAACAGCTTTTAAATGGACACATGCCACGCCCACTTATTCTTGATTTATGCATACGTTTCATTTTTCTGTTTTTAATAAGCCTCATGAAATATTTTAAACGCTTGAGTGGATCAGAAGGAAGCTTGCAACTCAAAACATTCATTCTGTTGTGTTTATTTTAGCACACGTTTTTTGAAAATATTTATCTAAATCGAAGATATTTGTTGTTTTATACAAATGGCATTTGATTAATGGATACTCTGAAAAGAGACCATCGGGCAAACGCCCCAAGAAAAGAAGATTTAGAGGAAATAAATATTTAAAGGTAAGTGATTCATATGTTGCAGACATGAAAGATACGAGGAAGTGTGCAGAAATGAAAAATACAAGTAAGTGTGCCGAAATGAAAAATTATTCAAGTAAAAAACTTTCAGAAATTCAGACTTCATTAAAGTCAAATCTTGTTAAGGTAAGTGAAAACTTCAAAGGATATCGTATTTTTGATTTTATTTCAACCTTTAGCTCTATTTTGTCAGTGTCATGTTGTTTAAAATGTCATAAACCATTAACAATTAAGGAAAAAAAATCAACTTATGGTTTATATTCCAATTTTAAAATAAATTGTAAAAACTGTGGAAGTGTTTGCACTTTTTCAGCTGTGAAAATACTGGGAGTAAAAATAATGCTCCAGAAATTAACCGAAGATCTGTTTTAGCAATGCGATGCATAGGCCAAGGTTAAGAGTCATTAAAAACCTTTTGTGCTGTGATGAGTCTTCCTAATCCTGTTGAACAAAAATCATATGATGTTATTAATACTAAACTTTCACTTATTATGAAGGAAATGTCCGAAGAAAGCATGAAAAGGGCAGCTGTCGAAGAAATTTCTTTGTCACCTGATAACCTTTTAACGGTAAGTGGTGATGGTACCTGGAAGACGAGAGGACATTCATCGTTGATCAATATTATTTTGTATTCTATTTATATAAAAAATACTGCAGTGTAATAAGGATACATTTAACTTTATGAATCAACTTATCGTTAGTAATTAGACGTATTATTGTGGAAAATATCATGCGCATCGTAAAACTTAATAAATATTTCTTATAAAAATATTTTTTATTTTCATATGCTTATAATTTGTAAAATGATGATTATATTTTAAACATTTTACACTTTTTTGAAGCCTCATTCATTTATAAAAAATATGTAAAAGGATCAAATTATTTAATTTTAATCTCAAAGAATTATACCTCTTCGAAAATTGTTTATATTTTATGCTCTCGAAACATATTTAACAACCCTTTAAAAGGTGATAATACGATTGACACTTAATATTTTACCATGTTTTTGATGTGTAACATCTTTTCTCTCGGTTGCTGGAGATTTGTACGAGTGATTTCGTGAAAAGGGACGGAAATGTGTAGCAGGAAGTTGGGGAAGCACTCACTATTTAATTTGACCAATCAGCGCGCTTGGTGTTGTCTCTTTGCTACCCTCGCAGTGAAGTTCTGCTTTTCCTCCTTCACTCGGGAAGAGCTTCGCCCCCCCCCCTCCCCAGCGGTCTAGGCCATGGGAACTTTGTTTTTGTTTTGTTTTCTCACTTTAGGATCAGAGAAGAAGCTAAGTCCCTTAGCTGGATCTTGTAAAGATATATCCACGTGGGGTCCAACTCTAGTAGCCATCAAGCCACCAGCCTTTTTTATATTGTTAAATTTAGCATTTCAAACGATTCTAATTCATAAACTCGGTTTCGTTTGCGCTTGACTCTAAAGCCCTTATCACACGTACACGTTTGGTGCAATTTTTGGTCTAATTCGTGCAATTTTTCCTCCATTGCCATAACAACGGCTTTTGAACAACTTTTTACCAGTGAGCTGAGAAAGTTTCTCCAAATGAAAGTTGCTTAAAAATCCAGCAAATGGGGTTCTTTGACACCCTACGTCATAAACAAGATGGCGGCAACGATGGTAGCTTCGCATCAAACATGGCGTATAATATTTTAACGGCGTATAATATTTTAAACAGAATGATGCTCCATATCTGTTTACCCCCATTAACAAAAAAGCACGAGCGAAATAAAAGAAATAATATTGGATGGTAGTTTTCGAAGCAGAAAATTCGGCGAGTAATGTTTCAATCTGAAGAAAGAGAGCAATTGTCACAGCATGCGTTTTGTTTAGGGTAACCCTCAGATTCGGCGAAAAGTTGGGCTAAAAAGTTGCATGAAAAATGTATGTATCATACCGCCTTAAATCCACTTCGCACATGCCAGCAAGTCTTATTAGATTTCACCAAGAATAAACTTGCGATCCTTACGCTGAACTGTCAAAGTCTGAGAGCTCACCAAACAGATTTCGACGTTATTTCAAAAAATTGTACGTTACCCATGTTGACAGAAACGTGGTTAGATAATGACGAACGTGTTTTGATACCTGACTTCGATTACTGCGTACAATTTAAATGACCGGGCCACAGAGCAGCTGGTGTTGCGATCTATCGCAAACAGAACAAGTGGCTCCTCATATGGATAGTTTTTATCGTCAAACAAGTGGAATGGGTATTGTTAGTCAAGATATTGGGGACATATTTGAGGCAGAATGCTTATTTGAAAATGGACAAATAATGATTTCGATAGTCGTATACATTTCTCCGAATCAAACGGTTCAAAAAATTTAAGATTTTCTGCATTTTTTACTTTTACCATATACCGAAGGTGGTTCTGCTCTTTAAAAAAAAAAAAACTATCACTCGCTTCCCATGATTTTGAGTGGTGATTTTTAACCACTTTGCTAGAAGCCGAGCCACTCATAGCTTTTTAGCGCGTTTTTCACGTAGTGGAACAAAAGCGCTATTAGGACGCAAATTTCGTCTCCGTCTTCGTTCCATATTTTGTCGTATCTTTTTCTCAGCCAATAAGCAACCAATTGGCCTCGGATTTTTGGCCTTTGGTCGCATTTGTGCCCTAGATGAGCCGAATCATATTTAAAATTTCCCATAGTTTTCCCGAATTTTCCTATTGTAAAATACAACATGTGAAAAACACGCTAAAATTACTTGGCCATGCCAATGATTGATATCTTGTTTGAAGGATGAACTCAAGCTCGCGAAATAACCACAAATCGAAATGTTTCGACAACTAACAGTAGTACTGTTACTGACGCTATTTTTCAATGGTTTTTAAATACTTTGAAATCACAAATATATGTGTCATATTTAGTCATCATATTAAGTTATCATATGATTTAGTTGTCATTACCGCACTTCCCCAAATTGAACAAGAATAATTATTTTTGATAAAAATTTGCATTACTCCTTGTGTTAATTAAATAAAATTTTCATTAAAGATATAATTATTCCATAGAAAATTTTTTCCAATCATACTCGATTCATTTTTTTCAGGATTTAAGTTGCTATTGCGAATTGACCATCATAACATGTCAGATGCTACACATCGTATGCGACTACTGTAAGGCTCGTTTCTTTTTTTGTATTAACTCGATATCTTGTATGTCTGTCCGGGTGGAATTTTGCAATTGATTTTAAACTAACTTCCCGATGATCTAGATACTTGAAATTTTGACCATAGCTCAGAAATGGATGACAATGCATGAAAATGCGAAAAAAGAAGAAGAAAACGAAAAGAGAAATTTTATATTTTTATACTAAAAGTCCGTTATAAAAACATGGTACATTATTTTTTTTTTTAATTTGAACTTTTTCTTCTTAACACACTTTTATTAGTTTGATCTGTATCTATAGAGACGAAATCTTTGAAATATAACGACACGGGACTCATTCGAGGCCCCGTAAGCGGATAGAATAAATACCCTTCAGACCCGTTAATTAATATCCATTGAAGAGCAAGACTAATTCCAGCATCCACGTAATTCCGGCTCCAAATATCAAACTCAAGGATAAATTCAACAATGAATAAATGATAGTTTAAAAAACTAAAAAACACGCTTTGATTGTAGATCGAACTAAAAAATGAAAAATAAATTATAGTTTAAAAAAACTAAAAAGCACGCTTTTATGGTGAATCGAACTAAAAAGTAAAAAAATAATCCTAAGATTAAAATATGAATAACGAGAATATTAATGTCAATGTTGTAAACCAGGGGTGGGCAGACTTTTCCAGGGTGCGGGCTACTTCTAATTTTTTCAAGGAGTTGCGGTCCACCCAGTGTCAGTGACCCATACAAGAGCGGGGGAGGGATCCACGGGTCCGGAACGTTACCTCTCATAACCCTTCATTTTTTTCCGATTCATTATAGTATGTAAAATGTGATTAAGTATTTGATATTAGTAATTTTTTTTTTTTATTAATGTTAGTTATTTATTCAGTAATTTTTTGCTCTTTTTTGTTCCCGACAATCGACAAAATCAAAAAAATATGTTTGGCTATGATATTCGGGTATGATACGAGAATAATGACCTTTAACCCTCGACGCCCTTCCCTTTAAAAATTCTTGTGTACACTACTGCCCAATGTCATAGGTGTGGTGAGGTGAGAAAAAGGTTATTATTATAACTTAATAATAAGTACGGAATATGTATTTATATACATAGTACAGTATTTATATATTGTATTGTATAGTATTTATGTGTATTGTATAGTATTTATATATTTACCTACAAAACTAAAATAAAAACTTTTAAAGCCGCATTTAAAGCAAAACACAAGATACAAACTTAATAATAATAGCTCCAAATATAATAGTATCACATGATACATTTATTATGAAACAATTCAAAATACATTAAAATTTTTTTTTCTCTAAAGTTAGTTTTTGTTGCTATAGTCAGTAAGGCTTAGTCTGCGTACTGTCAATCTCGAATTTTCCGAAATATAATTACTAACTGGTAAAATTTTTAGGCGGTCACCCCAAAATGTCTTGGCGGTCCACCGGTCGATCGCGATCGACGCAATGCCCACCCCGGTGGTAAACGTTTGGGCTTCTTTGTACTACATTTTTACACTAACTCAGCATTTCGTAATAGAAGTATATAAGAAATTATAACAATTGATAAGAGCATCCCACGCTTTTACCCCAATGGCATCAATTTTCTCGTTAATAATTTTATTCTTATATTAAGAACTATTTTTTTACTTTTTAGTTCAATTCAATATAAAAGCGTGTTTTTTAATTTTTTTTAATTATAATTTATTTAAATCCTAAAACTAAAGCCTTTCCGATTGAAGTCTCAATTCAATACTTTTGGGTGATGGGGTTTTTTTTTCTTCGTTTCTGATACTGACTGGTATAATTCAATAAGTATTGTAAGGGTGTTTCTTACAATGGTTCTCTTGAGCTTTAATTATTGCATTTGAAACATATTTGATGATCTTTTTGAAGCGAAGAAGGATTTCATATGATGCTTATAGATAGAGTAAAATAATATTAATAAAATGAAAGAACTCCAGAGAAAAAATGCTTCCTTAAAGTACTGAAACAAAATTCGCGAGTATTGTCAATTTAATGCTTGATTGAGAATTCGTCTGAATCTCTTTGTTTTCATGCCGCCTTATTGACGATTCTCTCAGCCTAGTTAGATAATGACTTGACGGAATGAGGTGGGTATTGAAAAGAATGGAATAAATTGGGAAAAAAGAAATCCTTTCCAATGAAATTATGCAGTGCGCCTTTTTTTCTGGAAACTATTCGAAACTTCAACAACAAAAAAGTTATTTTTAATGTAATCACTGTCCCATCTTTAAAAGTATTTGTTACATTTGTTTTCGTTTTTCTCAATATCTTTTAAATTATTGCGATAAAAGTATGAATTCGAAAAAATTGAATAAAAAAATGTTTCGAACAATGCGATTCGTCACATTTTAATCTAAAGATATTTTTGCTTAAAAAATGTCTCAACTTAAAGAATTAAAGATTTTAAGACTCTGTTTTGTATATATCTTATCTACTTTTATGTAAACTATACAATACTTAAATAATATATCATAAACATTACGCTCAAAATGTTTTTAAAAGATGATAACGAGAGACGCGAATCACACAGAAATTGGAATAGCACTAAGTGTACATTTAAAGGAAACTAAAATGGATTCTATCAAATCATTTTTTCAATACATACACTTTCCGATATTGATAAAACTATGAAAATTCGTACCTAAATTTTTTTTCTAGATACTCCATAACAAGAAAATATTTTCATTTATAATACATACTAAGAAGAAAAATGTAAAGTATGTTTCTTCTGAATTAAATTCGGGTGGAAAATTCATTTTACATCAGCAATTGCATGAGAAAAGTTAAAAATTCATAGAATATGATGTAATTATTACTGTATTTATATTCTATTATGTGCAATTAAATTTTTATATTTTAAGAATATAACGAGTTTTTATGATAAAATATTTTAAATGAATTTCCCCCAAATGTGTCTCTACAGCACATATAGCTTAGTCTATTCCTGTATTAGAACCGAGCGTTCACTTTATTTTATATTAAAATATGAGTCAAATTTCCTAAATCTTTTAAAGAGGTATTTTGCTTGGTTTATATATATGTAGTCTTCTTTTAAATTATAGAACTCTCAATTTACTTTAATGTAGGTAAAATGTCAAACACTTGAAAAATCCAAATATCCAGAGCAAATGCATTACACATAAATCAATTTATGTAAGAATATTGAAAATCAGGCAAGAAATTAATTCAAGTATTTCTACTTTTTATTCATACCATTTGAAAAAGAATCTCTCTTAATTTCAAGTAAAACATTTACTTTTCAAGTCGGCTTCTCATTTGGAGATAAGGCTAAATTAAAATTATATATTGGAAGGGAAATAAATACTTTATTTTGATCAGAAACTTGTTAAATTGTCGAAAAAATAGAAAAGGCGAAAGATTTTTATAATTTTATTCGAAGCCTTAACGTTTGTATCAAAAAATTTTCATTTTTATATAAAATCATTGCACACCACGCAAATAAGTGGTTTCCTTTTTAAACTTTTCGTTTAAGAACAATATTTTTGAAGCAATCGAGATTCTTTACTTCCTTTGAAAAACGTTTTCAATACTTTTTACTGGCGGATACAATTTTGAAATTTACCTGGTTTCCTGAGTTGTTCTGAACTTGCCGTGCCTAGAGCCGCAAAGAAGCCAAGAAACAAAAGTATCCTTATCATCCTCCGCATGTGATCTTGAGGACTCCAACTCAAACACGCGAAAGAGTGGAAGTGACTCTGCGAACAGTTTTTACCTATTTTACACAGCGCCATCTACCAATACGAAAAAGTACTAAATCAGGGGTGGCCAACCTTTTTGGGTAGCGTGCCACAATCTGATAAAAAAAAAAGAAACGAGTCTTACAGTAGTCGCATATGATGTGTAACATCTGACTTGTTATCATGGTAAATACGCAATAGTGACTTTAATCCTGAAAGAAATGAATCAGTTATGACTGGAAATAATTTTCTATCGAATATTTATATCTTTAATGAAAATTTTATTTAATAACACAAGGAGTAATGTAGTTTTTTATTAAAAATATTTTTGTTGTTCAATTTTGGGAAGAGCGGAGACAATAGATTTATGAAAACTAAAGTATGACACATATACTTGTGATTTCAAAGTATTTAAAAAACGTTGAAAAACGGCGTCAATAACAGTACCACTGTTAGTTCTCGAAACATTTCGATTAGCGTTCATTTCGAGCTTGAGTTCATCTTTCAGAAAAGCTATGAGCGGCTCAGCTTCTGGCAAACTGAAGTTAACGTTAAAATCACCTCTCAAAATCATGGGAAGCGAGTGATAGTTTCTTTTTAAAAGAGCAGAACCACCTTCGGTATACGGTAAAAGTACAAAATGCAGGAAATCTTTAATTTTTTTAACTGTTTGACTCGGAGAAATATATGCGACCACCAAAATGACAAGACTTACTGGTAAGTGCGGTAGGCGGGCGTCTTAATTGCTACTAAAGTTGGACCCCCAGACGAGGGTAGCGAAGATACACCGTCAAGCGCATGTTTAAAAATTAGAAATATTAGAGAGAATCAAAAATACCCGTTTACTTAGTAGTTAGTTTTTTTAATCGAGAAATATTTTTTAATCACAATTAAAAATACTATATTGACAGTGACAGGAATTAACCTCAAAGTATGAAAATGATAAGCACTTAAATATTATAATTCAAATAATTCCATATTACTTACTCCTATTTTTTTAAAGAATGATGAGCTTTCTCAGACGCTTAGCAGGAAATATAATTATTTTACACATATATAAATATATCCTCAGATTTCACACACAACGAGCCCTGAGACTTTGACATTTGAGCGTAAGAATCACAAGTTTATTCCGAATGAAGTCTACTCTGTTCTGAATGAAGACTTGCTGGTATGTGCGGTAGGTGAGTGTCTGAATTGCTACTACAGTTGGACCCCGCAACGAGGCTAGCGAAGAGACACCCCCAAGGCGCTGAATTTTTCAAATCAAACAACGCGCGCTTCCCCTGACTTCCTGTTACGCATTTCCGTCCCTTTTCACGAAATCACTCCAACAAATATCCAGCAACCGAGAGTAAAGATGTTACCCATCAAAAATTACGCGTGCCACTTCTAACTTTTCCACCAAACTAAAAATATGCAAAAGGGAAAAAATGTTAGCTATAGGCTTATTATGCGTTATTTACACCAAAAACATATTTTTAAATGCAAGTTCTCTATAGTGAAAATGTTAAAAAAAAAAAAAAAATGGCGTAGCAAATAAAACAAAAGTAGAAACTTATATTTTATTGTTGATAAATTTTTACTGGATCAATCAGTTAGCTTAGGCACGAAATAAAAATAAGCAACTTGAAACATTTAGTTTTAAATGATTATTCAGCTGTCAGTACTTTCTTAATTCGGCTTTTGAATTTGTAGTTTTTTTACTAAATCATCTATATTTGGATTAGTTCTTGAAGATGCTAACAAAATTAGGTGTTTTCGGTGCATATCAGTTAATTTTGAGCGATATTTTGATTTGATTACGTTTCATAACAGAAAACATTTCTTTTCAAACATATGTAGATCCAAATCTACAACAATATCTGACAGCTAAATCATGTAAATTTGAAAAGTTGCTTTGTGGCACAAATTTCCAAAACTCGATGTAATTCGGATCCTTTGCGGTTAAAATAATTTCCTTATATTTGCATTTTAGAGTAATACGGTGCTGTAGGTAAATAATTCCAATTTGTACCTGAGGTGGGTAACACTTAATGTTTTGAAGAGAAATCGAAAAAGGATTAGTGAAAAGTTCAGTATTTTTTTTATTATCTTTAAAATCCTCAAACCTGGCACTGAAAGAATCCTGCAAAGTATATATTAATTTTTTAAAAATCTATTAAAGTTCGGATCATTACTAACTTAGGCAGATAATTCCTGCATGAATGGGAAATGAGTTATATATATATTTTTTTCTCTCCAAAATCCAGACAAAAAGGCAAAAGTTTGTTTACAAAAGAAGATATACAACCAACTAGGGTAGTAAAAATACAATTTTTTCCCCTATAATCTTAAATTTAAATTGTTTAAATGTTCCATTATTTTGATAAGAAAAGCTAAATCCCACAGCCATTTTTCACTCCTAAGGAGCGAGGATTCACTGGGAAGTGTTCATCGTTTTCTTCCAGATATATATTCTAAAACACATTCCCTGAAATCCAAAATCTCACAAAAGAACTTCCTTTGGAAAGCCAGCACACACTACGATGAAGGAGTAACTCGCCATATTTTCTTCCGTTTCTTCAGGGAAAAGCGTACGAAATTTTTGTCGATTCAGAGCACGAGCTTGTATTTTGTTGATACAGTGCACCACAGGGTCAACAACGAATGACAAGTTTAAGTCCTTGGCACAAAGAGCTACTTGATCAATAATACAATGATACCTGATAACTTTTCTTCACAAATAACTTTCTAGCTATGCAACAAGATCTTTTTATTCTGCCAACCGTGCACGGCGCTCCATCTGTGAAAACGCTGTCTAATTTTGTCCATTCTCTACTTTGTTAACTTCAATTACATTTTTAAGTTCCTTAAGAACGTCTTCACCTGTTGTTAATACTAAATGGCGCAAATCAAGAAGTTCTTCCACAGAATCGAAATTATTGTTCGTGTAACGCGTTGTCTGAAAAATCACAGCTTTCCTCCAAAGTTAATGAAAAATATTTGCAATTCTGAAGTCCAGAGACAATTTACGTTCCAACATCCTGGCCCATGTCATCTATACGACGCATGAGGGTATTTCTAGACACACAAAGTTATTTTATCAACCATATTTTTGACATTTAGATCACCGACATTTTGGGCGAAAATTAAAACTCTTCTTTTTATTATCTCCTTTCCATCAGAAAATGGTTTTTTCTTGCGGGCTAACAACAAAGAAAGTTCATAAAAAGTCTTCTTCATAGCTTCCATTTCGTCATTTCTCTTTTGGAACAAAGATTGCTAGCCGACTAAAGATTTCTTTTTTTTTTATTGATAATATCCTTTCGCAAATTAGAACCAAGAGTTATTTTCTTTTCAAATCACTATGCAGTTGTTTGAAATAACGGTCCAAGTTAAATTTTTTGGAACTGATATACAAATTCCACATACCAAACAAACAGGCTTGGAAGCATTTTGATGTGTAAACAAGAATTGTGCTTCCCAGACAATTTTAAAATACTTGATGCAATATTATCTTCATAATTTTTTTCGAGATCGGTTTACTCATAAACATGTTAAAAATAAAAAAAAATTATAAATAACTACGCTCAATCTAAAATCTAAAAAGAATTTTTTAGAAAAAGAAAAAACATTAACGCGTCTTGCTATATAAACAGAGTTTAAAACCAACTGAGTCTGACAGCTAGAAACAATTTGCCGATGTTACGCTACAAATTTTCTAGGCTCCGAATCCAGTATTCTGATTAGTCATAGATGCAAGTTCTCGCTCCGAATGCTTTATAAAGTGACTACTTTGTGCTGATAGAATTAATTCTATCGTATCAACAGCTGTTCTTCTAATATGTTGCAGAATTACTTCTTGACATTACAAAAATCGTAAATAGCCAACACCTTCGGAAAAACTTTTTTATCTGACATCCCGTTGACAGCCAAAAGCTATAAACACTAAACTTCAGCACTGCAAGGGGAAGCTGAAATTCGAATGGAAATCCGAGATGTTAAAAATTAACCGCCCTCGACAGAGGGTGATTTTTTGGGCAGATTTGACCGTGCGAGAGAGAGATAATTTATTTGTTTTTAGTCTCACGTTACTCAACATTTTTCTCGGAACGTGACATTGCTGTGCAATTGTAAGTTTTGGAGCATGATCTCATTTTGGGTGACTTTTGGGGCAGATTCGACCGATTGAGAGAGGGAGAATTTATTTGTTTTTAGTCTCAACATTTTTCTCAGAACGTTATAATGCTGTGGAATTGAACGTTTTGGAGCACGGTCTCATTTTTGGCGCTAAACTGAAGGAAAGAAAAAATCTTGCTTTGTGCCTTTAAAATTCTCACGCAGTAAATTTCTGTTTTTTACATATTGTCTTCATGATAATTCTCTTGTAATTCAATTAATTCAGTAATATTTTCATACCACTTTTGTAATTTTTCAATAAGTCTTCTCGTGCCACAGTTACGACACCCGCGTGCCACAATGTGGCACGCGTGCCGCGGGTTGGCCACCCCTGCACTAAATATTAGTAATGTGTGTGTGAATCGCGTTCGGTTTCATTATAGTTGGGTTGAATAAGATTCGAGAGAGATTTCATTTGATTTAAAAGTTTATTTTCTCTATGAAAACAGTTTGTGTTTAATATGTCCTTTAAAACGCTACTGTTGAGTTTCGACATTCCGGAAAGAATCCAATTAATCTCTGAAATCTTCACAAGCTTAAAATCATTTTAACGAACTATTTTTTTGATCAATTATCGTTGGAAGTAAACAGTAGCTGATATCTATCAATCTTTGGCATAAAATTTGGGTAGAATTAATGTTCATTAGGGGATTTTAAGTGATAAAAAATATTCCCGCAAAATTTTCATGAATTTTAATACCATTTTATATTAATCCAATATTCAAGAAAATCAGATGTTTTGTTATAGTATTTAAAAATGTAAGCTATTTTAGTTATGTATTAGAATTATGAAAATTTTAAAATATCTATTACCATGTACTATTTCACTAAAATCAAGAAATAAATGCTTATTATGAAGCTTATTTTTCCAGTGTATAAGATGCTCCTCTGTACAAGATACAACCAACAATTTAACGCAAATTTCAAGGAAAATATATAAAATTTAAAATAAAAGATTAATATCTCAAAGAAAACATGGGAGTGCATTCGGAGAAACAAGAACATTTCTCTCTCTCCATCCCTATATTTTGAACTTGGTTGGAGACCAGTAAAAGAACATAATGGGTGATTATGTATGGGATCTGACTAGTGAAAGCAGTTTACAATATCTCGGAAACATATTTTATTTTCAAATATATTTTACTAAGCTTTTTTTTACTCACAATTGTAGTTTAAAAGTTTTCCACTTTTGCAGCATTTGTGTTTATCTTTTATTGTATGTACATCAAAAAAAAATTTCATGGATTTTCTCTTTCGAAGCATGTAAAATTCAATATAACACGACCTGGTTTCAGAAACAAAATTTAAGTAGAGTAATAGTTATTTCCAACGGATTCTAGTTAGAAGCCAATAGAATATAACCTGCTAAAAATGCTTATTTTGATTACATTATAAAATTTTGTCCCAAAAAGAAAAAACTTACCGAGTAATTTCAAAAATGTAACAGGTTAGTATGATGAAATAACAAGGTATTAGCCTTTGATAGCCCATAAAGTGGAGCTTTAAGGGATGCCAGCACTAAAAAACCGACCAAAACTCTAATTTCTTAAGTGTTCTATTGTAATAAGCTTAGGGTAGGTACAGGACATTGTAGTAATCATTTATTGTATAGTGACGCGGTGAGGCACAAACAAAAAAATAAGAGACGAAAGGAAAGACAAAGTTTTATTGAAAGCGTCGTTGACAAGTGTAATGTTTACAATAACTGTTCAGCATATGAGCTATAAAGTCCAGCTGCCGCTCCCATTGTTGAACCACCCACTGGCAGTCAGCGGAGATACCCTCCGGACTCAAAGCTTATATTTGCTGAAAATAAAGAGGTGTAAGCGATTTTCGCTTAACTCTACAAACGGTCTGATGACTCACACTTAAGTGACGAGCAACAGCTCTTGTACTCGACTCTGGTCTAACAGCTGCAACGCTTAAGATGCTTTCTTCTAAGCTTGAACTGCGTACAGCTCTTTGTCGACCAGCATCATGTCTGGTGACGTGAAATGAATGTGTTTCACGAAGTTGACGGTGCAACCGCTAAAAATTATGTGATCCGGCATTCGTAAATCAGGAAACTGTGAGTGATACATTCGTATAATAGTTTTGCTGTTATCATTTACATGGCCGTACATGTAATGCATGCCTGCATTTTCAGCATACGTTATGTCTTCCATCATAAACGTCAGCACAACTTCCCCTTACTTAGATGCATCATGTTGAATGGCGGCTAGACATCTACTTCCCCCTACTGGCAACGAAACCAACCGCTAACTACATTTTTCTTTTCTTTTTTCCCTGTTTGCGTCTCACTGTGTCACTTGCGCCCATACATTCCTATACAATAAATAATTGTTACAATGTTCTGTATTCCGAAAAGTTTGTACCATGAATGTGGCACTACCTTGTATATTGCAATGTATGTATATTACAATGGTGCTTCAAACGACAGCTATTTTAGGTCGCTAACTTACGCTACAGTGACAGTAGGAGTTTCGTCTTTATTTACGATGAACGGCGCAATTTTTTTTCGGCGCTTTGAGAAACACATTATTTTAAACCACTTTAAAGTAAGTTAGATTGGGATTCAGTAAAAGTTTTTAATAAGAATCTAATAATGAGGGTATGTATTTTATTATTAACTTGTTACAATAATATTTTTCAATAATTTTGAGTCATTTTTTGATGTAATGATAGATTATTTCAATTTGACGTTAAAATAATTTCATTAATTTGTGTATTTATTATGTTTCTAACCACATCCCAGTCGAAAATAACTGCTAAACTGTATCTTGTGTAGTTAGATCAAAAGAAAAAGTTGCGCAAACCCGCATTTTATTTTAAGACCGTGGTTTTTTAAAGGTGTGTGGTGTAACAAATTTATAGCTGTGGATTTCTTTCTAAATGATGTCTTTTATTTTGCTTTAAGTTATTTCTCAGAGGATATGAAGATGTTTACCAAACAATCTTTATGCAATAATGGGATTCTATGTCCTATAACACAGACAACAGACCGGATAATTTGGAAGACTGTTCCTATGTAATTAACAAACGTGAACATCATATGCTGAAGCATAAGCGGGGAATCATATTAAATTTAGTTAAAGAAATAAATGGAAGGCGGCTTACAAAAAAAAAGAGCTTTTTTTTAAATAAAGAAAAACAACTAATTGTGATATCATCTTTAGCACGAACTGCAGCATCTTTAGCACTAGAATGTTTCTTGGAATCTAGCGGCCGCACAAAATAAAGAAAACAAAAGATTTGCGAGAACAAATAGGCTCGAAGTTATTAACATTTGCGAATGAAATAAGGTTAGGAGCCACCAGCCATGTAAAAGCTTAAAGGTAACATTTTACAAAATTTTACAAAATCGCCAACAAAGGCAACTAAATTCCGTGAGTGAGTGAGTGAATATTAACGTTGCATTGATCAGCAACACGAGGGCTTTTGGCGACGGTCCGCCAAAAGCCATGAACCGTGGTCAAGTGACGCGAACGACACCTGAGCTGGCATCCCCTCTCCTAACTACCACACCACACCAACGGGAGGACGTTTGAGCTCTCGACAGATTTAACCTGCCTCGCTCCCCTACACGGCAACTAAATTCCGTAAAGCACATCATATTACGTAGTTTTCATATAGAGAAGTTTTATCTATGTTTATAAAGAGAAATTTTTCAGTAAGGTAATGAGAAAAGAGAAAAGTGGACTAACAGCGTTTTCCATATTATCCGATGCACACAAGAGAAAAAAATAATATCCGAAATGCAGTATCAGTGTCTATAAACTGCAAGATGTTTTGAACCATACATTTTCCTTTTATGTCCCAATATCTGGATAGAATATTTAAAAGTTGTAATGAAGGAAAGTAATCTAGTTTTGAATTGATTTGCAAATTATAGTTTTTGTTTGAGGAATTGTAATTTCTAGTTTGAGTTCGGCACCTTTTTTGACAAATAGATGTCTGTCAGGGTCACGCGGTAAGTTATTAAATTACTCATTTGTGACGTCACTATGTAGAGTTTTGAACAAGCTGCTTTGGTATCTTGTCTTTGTGTGACAAGGAGCTAAAATAATGTAGTTGATAGAATTCTCTAGAAATAAATGGTGAATTTGTGCTGCTCTCATGAGTTTTGCGTTATTGATGTGTAACATCTTTACTCTCGGTTGCTGGATAATTGTTGGAGTGATTTCGTGAAAAGGGACGGAAATGCGTAACAGGAAGTCGGGGAAGAGCGAGCTGTTTGATTTGACCAATCAGCGCGCTTGGTGGTGTCTTTTTATACTCTCGCTTCGGGGTTCAACTCTAGTAGTCATCAAGCCGGCAGCTTTTTTATATTGTTAAATGTAGCATTTCAAAAGATTCGAATTCAAAAACTCGATTTCGTTTTCATGACTTGAAATCCACTTCGCTCATACCAGCAAGTCTTATTGAACTTCATTCAGAATAAGCTTGCAATTCTTACACTCAATTGTCAAAATTTGAGGGCTCGTTGTGTGTGAAATCTCTCTCTGAGGATATATTTATATATGTGTAAACTATGTATATTAATAATTATATTTCCTGTTAAGCGTCTGACAAAGTTCATCATTCTTAAAAAAATACGAGTAAGTAATATGGAATTATTTGAATAAATATTTTAGTGCGAATTCTTTTCATACTTTGAGGTTAATTCCTGTCGCTGTCAATATAAATTTTTTAATTGTGATCAAAAAAGAGATTTCTCGATTAAAAAAACTAACTAATTAAGTAAACGGGTATTTTTGATTTTCCCTAATGTAATATTTCTAATTTTTAAACTTGCGCTTGATGGTGTATCTTCGCTACCCTCGTATCGGGGTTCAACTTTAGTAGCAATCAAGCCGCCAGCACATTTTGTTTTATATTGTTAAATTTAGCATTTGAAAAGATTGGAATTCAAAAACTCGGTTTCGTTTACTTGAATCTAAATCCACTTCGCACATACCAGCAAGTCTTATTATATTAGACTTCATCCAGAATAAACTTGCGATTCTTACGCTCAATTATCAAAGTGTCAGGGCTCGTTGTGTATGAAATCTGAAGTTATATTTATTTTTGTAAACTATATTAATAACTATATTTACAGTTAAGCGTCTGACAAAAATCATCATTCTTAAAAAAATACGAGTAAGTAATATATGGACATTATTGATCGTCAAACAAGTGGACTGGGTATTTTTAGTCAATATATTGGGGACACATGTGCGGCAGAATGCTTATTTGAAAATGGACAAACAGTCATTTCGGTGGTCGCATACATTTCTCCGAATCAAACAGTTAAAAAAAATTAAAGATTTCCTGCAATTTGTACTTTTACCGTATACCGAAGGAGGTTCTGCTCTTTTTTAAAAAAAAAACTCACTCACTTCCCATGATTTTGAATGGTTATTTTAACATCAACTTCAGTTTGCCAGAAGCTGAGCCACTCATAGCTTTTCTGAAAGATGAACTCAAGCTCGACATGAACACAAATCGAAATGTTTCGACAACTAACAGTGACGCTGTTTTTCAACGATTTTTAAAATACTTTGAAATCACAAGTATATGTGTCATATTTTAGTTTTCATAAATCTATTGTCTCCGCTCTTCCCCAAATTGTGAACAAGAATAAATATTTTTGATAAAAAATTGCATTATTTCTTGTGTTAATTAAATAAAATTTTCATTAAAGATATATTTGTTCGATAGAAAATTATTTCCAATCATACCCGATGCATTTTTTCAGGATTAAAAGCACCATTGCGTATTTACCACGATAACATGTCATATGTTACACATCATATGCGACTACTGTAAAAGGCTCGTTTCTCTTTTTTTTATATGAATTGGGTTCACGGTTGACATTTGTACGTGGAAATGGCAATGGATTTCGAATCGTTTAGAAGATTAATGATTTAGAACTGTTTTGAAGATTGAGGAATTCGAATTGTTTCAAGACTAAGAATCGCGAACTGTTGTAAAGCTTAGCGACATCGGAACTGTTTTGAAGATTGTGAATTCCAATTATATCCAACATTTGATAGAAAGAGAATAATTTTGAAACTCTAGTAAATTGTGTAGTAAGTTTTAAAGTTCAGGAAGTTTATTTTGAAAGTGGATGAGAAATGACTCTTTTAGGAAGAGCTTTGAAGATAGATTTGAAGTGTTTGGCGGAAGAATTAGGAGTGAAATAATGAACATTTTGTATGGTGGAGCAGAATATGAATCTGTAGTAAGATTCAGGTGCATAAATTAGTGTGTTTAAAAGCAGTGTAGTGGGGGAGGAAGTGGATTACAAAGGATATATAATGTTGCAACCTGCATTTGGTGATTGTTTAAAGGCTGAACTAAAAGAAATGGACATTGGTTTGGTAACGAACAGGTATATTACGCCGGTAATTAAGACTGTGGTGGCAACTGTGAATGGACTGAACGCTGACATATTATTAGATACTGAAACTTATGAAGCATTATTAGAACAAGAAAGAGTATACAATCCCAGAATTACAGCCGCTATGAACTTGAGATCAAATTTCCACCAAAAATTGTTAAGTGAGAGTGTAAATATTGAAGAGGAAGAGCAGGAACCAACAATAACAGAATGGAAATAACACCGAAAAATTCTAGAAAAAGCAACAGATTTGCGATTTTCTTCAAGAAGCATGGAATTTTGCTAAGGGAAATAAAGGAAGATATGTGATAGAAAATGATATCCTGCACCATGAACAACTGTTGTGCAGAAATAGGATGAAACAGTTAATTGTTCATGAAATCAGGAAGAGGAAAATACTAGAAATTGCACATGAATCAGTGTTCGGAGAACATCTAGGAGCTCATAAAACAATTCAGAGAATCCAATTTTCGTTTTATTGGCCAGGAATGTGGTAAAGGAGATTAAAGCATATTGAAGTTCTTGCCATGGTTGTCAGTGAAGAAAAGAAATTCATTTGGTTGACAAAATTCCGATAACACCTGTGTCTTGTCCTCAATTGCCATTCCAAGTAGTAAACGTTGATTTAATTAGTCCTATAGATCCAGTATCATCACATGGACAAATATATATATATATACTAGCTGTTACCCGCCCGCTTCGCTGGGTATTTCATGATGTTTTATAAATTTTTACTGCTTATATATATGTATAAATTATTGATATCTAAGTCCTAGCATTAAGAATTCGATTGTATTGAAAAATATACTTAGACCTGTAACTGTCACCTGTTGATAAATAAAAAGGGCAGAACTCATCTAATTTGTATTTTCTAAAAATCTCTAAAATTGAAGTATAGAATGATGTTTGCTCTTTCGTAACCCAAAAACCAAGTGGATTCCGGAAAACCAATTTTCGCGGTGGATCTCTACTCCGTAAATTGAACATGCAAGCCAAATTTCAAGTCTAAATCAAACAGAAAAAAAACAAAAGTTTTATTATAAATATCCCCGTAATCCCGTGTGTTGAGAGCCGTTTTCCAAAATAACCTCTCTTAGCGGATTCCAATTCAACAAAAGAAAAATGCAAACCAAATTTCATTATTATAGTCCTTGTAACTCGAAAAAAGGATTTTTTTGTGTCAATACGTCCCAATAACCCCTGCACCCCCCGAAGAACTTGATTTACTTAAAATACATTCTTAGTGCATCCCTATTCAACAAAAGAAACATGCTTAAAAAATTTCAAGTATATGGGTCTAACAATTAAAAACAGGAATTTTTTCTGTAACTCATCTTGACACCTCGCAACCATCCTTGGGGGTCAATTTTCGTTTTACTCTTTGTTAGAGGAATTCTATTCTATGAAAGGAACATGCATACCAATTTTCAAGCAGAATGATCAAATAGTTTAATAATGGAAATATTTATCGATTACGCCTCTTAATCTCCCGAAATTAAACTTAGTAGTTGATATTCGCAAAACCCATTTTGTAGCGGTTCTCTACGAATGGAATCTGCTTATCAAATTTCAAGACTGTACGTCTAATAGTTTAAAAACGGGGATAATTATCTATAACGCCACTGCGGTGTCTGTTTTCACAAAACCCATTTTGTAGGGGAATTGCATTCTATGAAAGGAATCTGCTTAGCAAAATTTGTGCGTCCAATAAATTAAAAATGCAAAAAAAAATTATCAATAACGCCCCTTGAACCCCCGCAAAGCCACCTAAGGGTCTATTTTCACAAAAAAAAATTTGTAGTGTATCTCTATCCTATGAGAGGAATCTGCTCACCAAATTTCAAGACTGTGCGTCTAATAATTTAAAAATAGAAATAATTACTTATATCTGCCGTTAAATCCCCCGCAACACCCCTTGGGGGTCAATTTTCCCCAAACCCGTTTTGTAACGTATATGTACTCCATGAAAGAAACATTCCTACCAATTTTCAAGCAGGTAGGTCAAGTAGTTTAAAAACGAAAATATTTATCTATTACGCCACTTAACCCCCCGCAACGCCACTTAGAGGTCTGTTTTCACAAAACCTTCTTATAGCTGATCTCTACTCTATGAAAGAAATCTATTTATCAAATATAAAGACCGTGAGTCTAATAGTTTAAAAATGGAAATAATTATCTATAACGCCCCTTAAATTCCGCAACGCCACTTGGGGGCAATTTTCACGAAACCCATTTTGTAGCGTATCTCTACCCTATGAAAGGAATCTACTTACTAAGTTTCAAGACTGTACGTCTAATAGTTAAAAAATAGGAATTTATAACGCCCCTTAAACCCCCACCCCCGCAACACCCCTTGGGGGTCAATTTTCCCAAAACCCATTTTGTAGCGGATATTTACTCCATGAAAGAAACTTACCTACTAATTTTCAAGCAGGTAGGTGAAGTAGTTTAAAAACGGATATATTTATCTATTACGCCCCTTAATCCCCCGCAACGCCACTTAGAAATCTGTTTTCACAAAACCCGTTTTGTAACTGATCATTATTCTACGAAAGGAATCTATTTATATCAAATTTAAAGACAGTGCGTCAAATAGTTTAAAAATGAAAATAATTATCTATAACGCCCATTAAGCCCCTGCAACGCCACTTGGGGGACGATTTTCAGCAAACTCATTTTGTAGCGGATCTCTACTGTATGAAAGGAATCTGCTAACCAAATTTCAAAATTGTACATTGAGTAGTATAAACATGGAAACAATTATTTATGACGCCCCTTAACCCCCGTAACGCCCCTTGCGTTTCGTATTTCGGAAATTCCGTTCTTAGCTGATGTCTACTCTATGAAAGGAACATGTCTACCAAATTTCAAGTATGTAGGTTGAATAGTTCCAGAGATATCGTGATTAGTCAGTCAGTCAGTGAGTGAGTCGCTTTTCTTCTTTATATATATAGATATATATATATACTTTATTCGATGGACCAGCATTCTAGATAGTTGGAAGCAGTCCCGTTCAAGTCACTAACAGCTAAGAGTACTTGTGAAGACTTCTCGAAATATTCAGTAGAACAGAAGTGATCGTAATGGACAATGCCACAAATTTTACGGCCAGTTTAACGCAAGAGGTATTGAAGATTTTAGGAGCTTTTCCACGTTTTTCAACACCATACCACCCAGAAGGAAGCGGGTTAATTGAAAGATGGAGCCAAACTCTCAAGAACATGTTGCATCATATTATTAGAGGAAGGTAGAAGTTGGCATAGGCATATACCGTTTTTTTTATGGGTTTATCGGGAAGTTCCAAATTCAGGTATCGGTATGAAACCTTTTCTACTAATGTATGGAAGAGATCCGAAAAGTCTCTGTTGTCTATATTGAAGTCAATTTGGACTGGGAACACATTGTTACCTCTGAATATGAAGGGATCAGTAGAGAGTTATTTGAAAATGTTAAAAGAAAAGTTAAAAGTAGCAACCTTAGGTAAAGTTAACAAGCGATGTGCAACAAGATATCTACGCTAAATATTACTTCGGACAAAAGAAATATCAATAATTTGCACCAGGGGATCAAGTGCTTATTTTAATACCTGATTCGACGAATAAACTATATGCCAGATGGACAGGTCCAATTAAAGTTGTTAAAAGAGTAAATCAAATTCATATTATTTTCGGATGCCTGGAGGTAATTTAAGATTACTGCATGTTAACAAGGTGAGAGAATACAAAGCGAGAGTTCAAATGGTTGGAGTTGTTTATGATATTTATGATGAATTTGGTGAGATATGTGAAACGCCAACAGAGAGTTCCTGCAGCTGAGAAGAATGATGAAGCACAGGACAGAGTGAAGTTGGATTACCTATCTAGGAAGCAACAAAATCAACTAAAGGATCTTTTACATCGACACAGAACGCTGTTTTCTGGAAAAATAAAAAGAGCTAAAGTTGGTGAACATGTGATAAAACTGAAAGCTGAGGAGGAGACGATGAAACCCAAAACTTATAAGATACCGGAAAACTTAAAGAGGAAAGTGGATGCACAGATAGACGAATTGTTAATGTTAGGGCTGATTGAACCTGTTGTACGTGAAATAGCACACCCAGTAGTATATGTTCATAAGAGGGATGGAACATTTAGGTTATGCGGATTTCAGAAGTTTGAATGCCCTTACCGTACCAGACGCATATCCAATGCAGAATATGATGGAGTTGAACTTAGTTCGGAAGAAAAAATTTATTGCTGTTCTAGATATGTTGAAAGGATATTGGTCTATACCATAAGTCCCCAACTTTTTTTGAACTTGCGCCCCCATTTCTAATAAATATTTCGATATCGCCCCCTTTTATAGTGAATAGATTGACACCGCCCCCTTTTCTAGTGAATATTTCTATACCGCCCCCTCCCACTCCAGAGAAACAACAGTGTACATAATACATGGTGAAAACAAGAGTTAATTTTTAAAAAATATCCTATTCCTAAAAGAATATATTTTTTATTTCATTTTTTTCTAAAGTCCCAATTTTTTTACTTGCGAATCTGAAATATCTATTGCCACAAATATATTTAAATATGTAATATTATATATTTTAATCATAGGTAAGATATTGTTGGAATTGAAACACTACTGAATTTCTTCTTCATTTAAAATAGTAGAATAAAATATTTTTAGATTACCTGCTATAAAGAAATGCAGAGGTTTTGATGATACGAAGCAATTCATAATAAACTATTGCTTTCAAAATAATTATAAATTGACAGTTTCGGCCTCTAAAGAATCACGTTAATTCCTGGTTAACATATTTAATTATGTTTCTTGGATAATATACGTAATGAAATGCAGTGGACGAAACATGTTTCCTACTGCTCACAGACAAAGAGAACACGTGCACAACAGAAATTAAAATGCACTATATCATTCAATTTAATGTACGTCTGAATGTAATGTAATCTTTTAAGTTTTTCATCCACTTCCCATACTACCGAAAAATGGGATTTTTCGTACATGTGATATAGGAATGATTTAAACACATGCAATAAACATAAGGTAAACAGTATTAAAGTTTACTTTTGTTAGTACATAATCATCTTGTTTTTTTAGTCTTTTTTGGTTTATCTGCCCAAGTCCCTCCGTGCCATCTCAATGCCCCCCTGAAAGTTTCAAACACCCACAAAGGGGCGTTATCGCCCAAGTTGAGAATCTATGGTCTATACCAGGGGTGGCCAACCCGCGGCACGCGTGCCACATTGTGGCACGCGGGAGTCGTAACTGTGGCACGCGAAGGCGTATTGAAAAATTACAAAAAATTTATGAAAATATTACTGAATTAATTGAAGTACAATAGAAAATTATCATAAAGATAATATGTAAAAAACAGAAATTTTCTGCATGAGATTTTAAAGGCGCTATGCAAGATTTTTTCTTTTCTTCAGTATAGCGCCAAAAATGAGATCTTGCTCATTTACTTACAATTCCACGGCATTCTAAAGTTCTGAGAAAAGTGTTGAGTAGCGTGAGGCTAAAAACAAATAAATTCTCTCTGTCTCGGACGGTCGAATCTTCCCAAAAAGTCACCCCCTCTAGGGGGCGGTTAATTTTTAACATCTCGGATTTCCATTCGAATTTCAGCTTTCCCTTGCAGTGCTGAAGTTTAGCATTTATAGCTATTGGCTGTCAGCGTGATGTCAGATAAAAAGGTTTTTCCGAAGGTGTTGGCTATTTACGATTTCTGTTATGTCAAGAAGTAATTCTGCAATATATTAGGAGAGCAATTGTTGATACGGTAGAAGTAACTCTATCTGAACAAAGTAGCCGCTTTATGAAGAAGAGGGAGTGAGAACTTGCATCCATGATTAATCAAGATGCTGGATTCGGAGTCTAGAAAATTTGTAGCGTAACATCGGCAAATTTTTTCTACCTGCCAGATTCAGTTGATTATAAACTCTGTTTAGGAAGACGTTAAGCTTTTTTTCCTTTTCTAAAATTGTTTTTAGATTTTAGTGTAGAGCATCGTTGCTTAAAAAAAATTTTTTAAGAGCATATTGCAGCACGTGATTTTAAATTTGTGTTGGAAGAACAATACTTGTTTACCCTTCAAAATGCTTCCAAGCCTGTTTGTTTGATATGTGGAATTTGTATAGCAGTTCCAAAAGAATTTAACTTGGACCGTCATTTCAAACAACTGCATAGTGATTTCAACAGCAAATATCCTGTTGGATCCAATTTGAGAACGGAATTTATCAATAAAAAAAGAAATCTTTAGCAGGTCAACAATCTTTGTTCCAGAAGAAAAATGACGAAATGGAAACCACTGTGAAGGCTTCTTTTGAACTTTCTTTGTTGTTAGCCCGCAAGAACAAACCATATTCTGACGGAGAGGAGATGATAAAATGTAACCTTTTAATTTTCGCCCAAAATGTCGGTGATCCAAATGTCAAAAATATGGCTGATAAAATAGCTTTGTGTCTAGAAATACAGTCATGCATCGTATAGATGACATGGGCCAGGATGTTGGAATGCAAATTGTCTCTGGACTACGAAATTGCAAATATTTTTCGTTAACTTTGGATGAAAGCTGTGATATCACAGACAATGCGCAGTTAAGCACCTTTGTGCGTTACACGAACAATAATTTTGATACTGTGGAAGAACTTCTTGATTTGTGCCAGCTAGTTTTAACTACAGTTGAAGATATTTTTAAGAAACGTAAAAATGTAATTGATGTTAACAAAGTAGAATGGATAAAATTAGACAGTGTTTGCACACAGATGGAGCGCCTTGCATGGTTGACAGATTAAAAAGTTTTGTTGTATTGCTTGAAAATTATTTGGGAAGAAAAGTTTTCAAGTATCATTGTATTACTCATCAAGAAGCTCTTTGTGCCAAGGACTTAAACTTGTCTTTCGGTGTTGGCCCCATGGTGCGCTGTATAAACAAAATATGAGCTCGTGCACTGAATCAACAGATTTCGTACGCTTTTCGCCGAAGAAACGGAAGCAAAGGGCGAGTTACTTCTTCATTGTAGTGTGCGCACTTGCGAGATTTTGGAGTTTGAGGGAATGTGTTTTAGAATATCTGGAAGAAAACGATGAACTGCCCAGTGAATGCTCGCTCCACATGAGTGAAAATTGGCTGTGGGATTTAGCTTTTCTTACCGATATAATGGAAAATTTAAACAATTTAAATTTAAGATAACAGGGAAAAAAATTGTATTTTTCCTACCCTAGTTGGTCATGTATTTTCTTTTGTGAGCAAATTTTTGCTTTTTTGTCTTTATTTGGAGAGAAAAATTAACTAATTTTCCATTTATGCAGGAAATATCTGCCAAAGATAGTAATGATCCGAACTATGATAGATTTAAAGATTTAATATCTATTTTGCAGGATTCTTTCAGTGCCAGGTTTGAGGATTTTAAAGATGATTAAAAAATACTGGACTTTTCACTAATCCTTTTTTGATTTCTCTTCAAGACATTAATTGCTACCCATCTCATTTACAAATTGGAATTATTGACCTATAGCCCCATATTAATCTGAAAAGCAAACATAAGGAAATTAATTTAACCGTAAATGATCCGAATTGCTTCAAATTTTGGAAATTTGCTCTACCAAGCAATTTTCCAAATTTACATGATTTAGCGGTCAGATATTGCTGTAGGTTTGGATCAACATATGTTTGTGAAGAAATGTTTTCTGTTATGAACGTAATTAAATCAAAATATTGCTCAAAATTAACTGATATGCACCTAAAACGCATAATTTTTTAGCATCTTCACGAACCAATCCAAATATAGAGGATTTAGTAAAAAAAACTACAAATTCAAAAGACACATTATAAGAAAGTAGTGATTGCTTAGTAATAATTTAAAAATAAACTTTTCAAGTTGCTTACATTTATTTTCTACATAAGCTAACTGACTGATCCTGTAAAAATTTATCAACAATACAATATGTTTCTACTTTTTTTTGTTTTGTTTTATACCATTTTTTTTTTTTTTTTTTTTTACATTTTCACTATATAGAATTTGCAATTAAAAATATTTTTTTGGTGTAAATAAGCCTACAAGTAACATTTTTTGCACTTTTGTATGTTTTTTAGTTTGGTGGAAAAATTGGAAGTGGCACGCGTAACTTTTTTGTATCAGATTGTATCACGCTTCCCAAAAAGGTTGGCCACCCCTGATCTAGACGTTGAGAGTTATAACAAAAATTAACATTGATTCACACCAGGTGTTAGGTTCTAATTCTAATTGTTTTAAGGCTCTAAGATGACTCTGAATAGAATCTATTAAATTTCTCATGTGAAAAGCAGATTCACATTTTATTTTGTTAGGATTTAAAAGTTCAGCAATATGGCTATTTCCAATTAGTCGTTTTTTTTAGTATCTGCCTTTTAAGGCTTCCAATAAAGATGAATAAGAATCATTTACAGTTTGCAATTGTTTTGCATGACCTTTGAGGGCAGATTGTAAATAATCCAGTTTTTCAGAGTCTGATAAACAAGTGTTTTCTCATGAATTAATGATACGAATTGGGATTTAAATTGCAAACAATCAATAAACCGTCCCGAAAATTCTGGTAAATAAATGGATGGCACTTTCACATTGGAATTAGAAAAATTATTTTTAACAGATAATTCAGAGGTATTCACATTAGAAGGTTCAAGTAAGGTATTGAGACTCGCCTCTAAATTATCTCTGCGTCTTCTTCCATTTTGTCCAAACTGCTTTCGAAATTTGGAAGCTCCTCATCCGAAAGAACACTGTAGCTTTCGTTCGGTAAGACGTCAATTTTCCGCTTAATCTCAGAAAGCGATGCGAGCTTGTTTTATAGTCCAGCTTGATTCAATGGTGAATCCACATTTTCCAAACAGTTTTTGATTCGCGTAATTTGACCAAGAAGACGTGATTTACGCCTGCTTGACACGGTGAGCTCTGAGGGTTTTCTTGGAGCCATTTTAAATTTTGGTTCGGGCTCGGGTGACCACACAAAACTGGGTGGGGTGCAATAGCTCTAATTAAGACCACAAAAGGTGTGGTAGTACTATAAATGTATTGAACTGGCTATGAGCAGACTTTGAGTTATGTGTAACTTATCTAATCAAGCAAAGAGAGCGCGGACTGTATACTTTGAATAATGGTTTATTGAGCGACGGTTAGTACGTCCGCTCCTTGGGTTGGTTACATGCATACTGAGAAAAATGTAAACAAAGAGGACTACTAGCGCCCTCTGCACATGCGGGTTGTAACAAGTGTAGAATATCGTTTTAATAACACCAAAAAATTCATACGCATCGATTTAGAAATCGTTTTCATAAAAACGGATAAATTTTGATTTATTTTTTAAAAAATCGTATAAAGTACAAATAATATTGATTTGTAAAAAATATTTATACATGCCGTATCGTGGCGAAATAAATTTTCTTTCCTATTCTGTAAATATTTTTGGTGTGAGTTTCGTAGAAAAAAATTAGATCACTGTTGGAATAAAGTCGGTCGAACCGAAATATTTTCACCCCACCCCCTCCATTCCTCAATCGCACCTCTGCATATTAGCGGAATAAACAACATACTGAGATAAAACAATTATGCGTGTCTTAAGTTTTTGTAAATTATATCTTTTTAACTAATTGCAATATCAGAATATAAATGGTCAAAACGGCTTCCTCGAATTTTTCCCAATCTTTTGGTACCTTCCGTGAGTTTCTGCGTGTTTCTGCGTTCGTGAGAAGATAGACGCACATATATACATACGTTTGCTTACCTTCGAATTTTAATAGTGTGGATCCAACTTTTTTAAGGAAAATTGGATTTAATAGAATTTTTCTCTTTTATACCGAATTTGAGCTGTGAATAAGTTGGTTTTCTATAACTATGTTCAATTTTTTAACATATTTAAAATATAATTTTATGTCTTAAATATCATGCCTGTAGTTCACATTAAAGATTTGAAAATGTCTGAAGATTTTAGTGCGTCCATATGCCTTCTTTGTTTATTTTCTTATATTTCATGATATTTGCATTGGTAAATATTCTATAATTATTAACAGTTGATCTTGATGAAAAGTTAAATATTTTTATATATATTTACTTGACTTCTGTAGATAAATTTACCTGTTTAAATAATAAAGGAAATCAGATGAAAGAATATTTTGAAGTAGTTAATCATAATTAATTTTGATAAGCTTTTTTACCTCTTGTTTAGTATTTTAAATTATGCATTCATGTATCATAATTGAATGCTGAATATCACGAAAAAGAAATTCTAATTGTAAAGTACCGTTTTTCATTAAAATTTTTTGTCTATTAAAAGAAAGTTTAATTGATTATTTTTTTTAGTATTTTTTTTATTTATGCTTTTGAAAAATTCGTCAATATGATAACAGGGCTCTGCTGAGTAAATTTCTAAGGCATTATAGTTTGTTTTTTTAGCTAAGTTTGGCTTTTCATACTCATTATTTATCGAAAAAAAATAATTTTCAACGAATTGTATTGATCAATGTAAGTTTACTAAATGAATTGGTTTGAAAATTTTTGTATTTTTTAGGATATCTTATAATGAGATATTTTGAAGGGGGGGGGAGAAGTTAAAATTGTGTTAAAAGATAATTTGCGAAGGTATTTTAAAGTTTTAAACAAAAATAAAACGTCATTTTAACTAGTTCGTTTTTTGAATTGCCATTACCTACTTATAGCATTCAGTCTCGTGGTTCGATTTTAGCGAGAATATTAGTGCTAGACAACAGGTCACGTTTTCAACCATTTGTTCTGTAATCGATCGAGTTTGCTAATTTTAACTATTTTTGTCTCTAGTACCATCCTGCCTACCAGCTGTTCTACTGTTACCATCTTTTTTACTATCGCTGAAAAATTTTGCAGGTAAGAACTTATTTATTTTTTGTGATAAATTTGTGGAAACACTGGATGAGGTATTTATATTTTTTTGTGCCTGTAGTAAAAGGATTGCGGTAAAGGACCGTAGTAAAGGATAAATATTTGGAATGCAAAAATAAAAGTTATGCTGCTATAACTGTTGACATACATTAGACACTGATGATAGCTACAGACGAAAAAAAAACGTTTCGTGCGATTAGCTTTAAATGGCGAGGTTATTAAATGTTTTTTTTAAAATTGTGAGCATTTTTTTTTGAAAAATCGTAAACAAAAAGTTTTTGGTATTTTATTTTTAAATGACTGATTCTAAAAGGAAAAAGCATGAATTTATTTAGTATTGGATGGCGTGCGATAGCTTTTACTGTGACCACAAAAGGTGTGGTAGTACTATAAATGTATTGAACTGGCTATGAGCAGACTTTGAGTTATGTGGAACTTATCTACTCAAGCAAAGAGAGCGCGGACTGTATACTTTAAATAATGATGGTTTATTGAGCGATGGTTGATACGTCCATTCCTTGGGTTGGTTACATGCATACTGAGAAAAATGTAAACAAAGAGGACTACTAGCGCCCTCTGCACATACGGGTCGTAACAGAGTCCCTGCCATTGAAATGAAATTTCAATACAAATACATAATGCAATTTACGAAACTAAAACATAAGATACACAAAGCAAAATACATGCACAATGATTAAATGTAAATACACAATATTTACAGTTCCCAAATGCAAAATAAATAATATTTACAGCACTTAGATGCAAAATACACAATACATTTGGTGATACTTAAAATACGATTAAAGTTAATTTATACATGTACGATAATTACAAATAACAAAATTCATACAGGTAATATACAAAGATTTCTAATGGTTCTTTTTAATATGTTTCCATTTGGCACACGCAAGTTCACAACTCGGACCTTACAATCGGTGTCAGGAAATACTTCGGTTATTCGACCAGTACTCCATTTCGAACTGGGAAGATTGTCATCTTTGATTAAAACTGAGGTTCCCACAGAAACAGTATTCTTGTTAAATTTCCACTTGTGATGTTCTTGTAAATTATTTAAATAATCGCGTTTCCAAAGCTTGTATATGTGTTGGGTAATTTTTTTTTTACTTTTTCCCATCTCGACAACCGATTCTCGTTTATATCAGTTATTTGCGGTTCAACTATGGAAGTTAGGGGTCTACCTACTAAGAAGTGTCCAGGGGTCAGTGTTTCGAAATCATCGAAATTTGATGTCAAAGGAGTGAGTGGTCGTGAATTTAGCGCCGTTTCAATTTCACAAAGTATTGTGATGAATTCTTCGAGAGTTAATTGTGCGTTCCCTACAACTCTTTTTAAGTGGAATTTAAATGACTTTACTCCTGCTTCCCATAGTCCTCCATGGTTTGGGGATCTTGGTGGGATAAAATTCCACTCTATGGATTCATTAGTCAAAAATTCTGCTAATGTTTGATCGGGTAATTTAATCATTTTGAACAATTTTTTTAATTTCGGCATTTGCTCCGACAAATGTTTTAGCTTTGTCGGTGGTGATTTTTGCGCACTTGCCTCTTCTACCAAAAAACCGTTTTAAACTTGCTTGGGATGCGAGATCTGTCACAAAATCTAAATGAATTGCTTTTGTGCATAAACATACATATGTTACTACATAAATTTTATTTAGTGCACCTTTTCTTTGATTTTTAAATTTAATAAAGAATGGGCCTGCAAAATCAATGCCCTTGATATTAAAGGGATAGTTCGGAGATACACGATATCTCGGTAGGTTGGCCATAATTTGAATCATAGTGATGGGCTTATTTTTGAAGCAAACCACACATTCATGAATAATTCTACGACAGTTATTTCTGCCATTGAGTGGCCAGAATTTTTGACGAACAAGATACAAAATTGAGTGGGGTCCTGCATGCAAATATTTTTTTATGATAATAGCTCAATATGATATCAGTTAAAATATTTCTACTAGGTAAAATCATGGGGAATTTAGCCTTCTCGTTTAAATTTGAATTTGCAAGTCTGCCTCCTACTCTTATAATGTTACTCTCATCAAGAAAACATTAAGGGGGGTTAATTTGCTTCTAATAGGAATAGGCTCACCTGCCAAAACAATTTACGCATTTCTTCAAGGAATTCCCTTTCATGCAATGAGTGGATCAGCCAGTTCTCAGCATGACTTACCTCTTGTGAAGTAAGGGGTCCCTTTATGTATGTATCTGTAAAGAAAACTTACAATACGAATTAATTTTATATAATTATTTGAAATATGAATTATATTTTCAAAGAAATTGTTTTGAGTCACTGTCAAGGAAATGTCCGTTTTTGGATTTGAGTTCTTTTTCATTTCTATTAAATACAACCTTTCTGGGATAGGTTCATTTAGTCCTTTGGTCAGGAAGTCGGCTTCATGTAGAAACGAGGATCCATTCCACCACTTGGAGTTGGTTGAAAGAGCGTCTACACTAATTCCGCTGGTAAGGAGATCTGCTGGGTTGTCCTTGCCTGAACAGTGGAACCACGGGTTAGGATCGGTGAGGGCTTGAATTTCGCGAACCCTGTTCGCCACAAAGGGTTTCCATCTATGGCTTGGGCCGTTGATCCAATATAAGGTGATCTGAGAGTCCGTCCACAGAAAGGCTTTGGTTGAACATTTTCGATCAATGATTTTCTTTACTTCCTTCGCTAAGCGTGCAGCAAGTAAAGCACCCATCAGTTCCAATCTGGGCAGGGATAACTTTTTCAGAGGGGCGACACGGCTCTTGGATGTCACGAGATTAATGCTGATTCTGTCTTTGTACTTGACCCTCAAGAAGGCAGCTGTTCCATACGCTTTTTGACTGGCATCAGAAAATGTATGGATTTGGACATCACTTGAATCTCCACTGGAATCGAGGATCATTCGTGGAATCTTTAATTCTGATAAAAGTGGAAGTTCTGACCACCATTGTGACCATATTGCACAAATCTCTGGTGGAAGCTCGTCATCCCAGGCTAACTTCCGTAGCCAAAGTTCTTGTAATAGGCATTTGAGCCTAATTGTGTAAGGTGACAAAAACCCAACTGGATCGTATATTTTACCAACTGATTGAAGTACAACTCTTTTTGTGAAAGGTTTTGACGAATCCAATTCCATAAGTCCTTTCACATCAATTGTGAAATAGTCATGGACGACATTCCATGGTATCCCTAAAACCTTTGATAAAGGGATTTGAGAACTGTCTTCCGAGTGACGAGGATGTATCTCAAGTCCTTCCCTTTTCTAAGTTCTCATCAGTGTTTGATTGTTTGAATTCCATTTCCGTAGCGTCATGCTGGCATTCTTCATGATTGTGTCAGCGTAATTTGATAATTTTAAGGCTTCGGAAATGTTCTCAGCACCACTAATTACGTCGTCAACATAGAGCAGGGGTGGCCAACCCGCCGCACGCGTGCCACATTGTGGCACGCGGGAGTCGTAACTGTGGCACGCGAAGGCGTATTGAAAAATTACAAAAAATTTATGAAAATATTACTGAATTAATTGAAGTACAATAGAAAATTATCATAAAGATAATATGTAAAAAACAGAAATTTTCTGCATGAGATTTTAAAGGCGCTATGCAAGATTTTTTCTTTTCTTCAGTATAGCGCCAAAAATGAGATCTTGCTCATTTACTTACAATTCCACGGCATTCTAAAGTTCTGAGAAAAGTGTTGAGTAGCGTGAGGCTAAAAACAAATAAATTCTCTCTGTCTCGGACGGTCGAATCTTCCCAAAAAGTCACCCCCTCTAGGGGGCGGTTAATTTTTAACATCTCGGATTTCCATTCGAATTTCAGCTTTCCCTTGCAGTGCTGAAGTTTAGCATTTATAGCTATTGGCTGTCAGCGTGATGTCAGATAAAAAGGTTTTTCCGAAGGTGTTGGCTATTTACGATTTCTGTTATGTCAAGAAGTAATTCTGCAATATATTAGGAGAGCAATTGTTGATACGGTAGAAGTAACTCTATCTGAACAAAGTAGCCGCTTTATGAAGAAGAGGGTGTGAGAACTTGCATCCATGACTAATCAAGATGCTGGATTCGGAGTCTACAAAATTTGTAGCGTAACATCGGCAAATTGTTTCTACCTGCCAGATTCAGTCGATTATAAACTCTGTTTAGGAAGACGTTAAGCTTTTTTTCCTTTTCTAAAATTGTTTTTAGATTTTAGTGTAGAGCAACGTTGCTTAAAAAAATTTTTTTAAGAGCATATTGCAGCACGTGATTTTAAATTTGTGTTGGAAGAACAATACTTGTTTACCCTTCAAAATGCTTCCAAGCCTGTTTGTTTGATATGTGGAATTCGTATAGCAGTTCCAAAAGAATTTAACTTGGACCGTCATTTCAAACAACTGCATAGTGATTTCAACAGCAAATATCCTGTTGGATCCAATTTGAGAACGGAATTTATCAATAAAAAAAGAAATCTTTAGCAGGTCAACAATCTTTGTTCCAGAAGAAAAATGACGAAATGGAAACCACTGTGAAGGCTTCTTTTGAACTTTCTTTGTTGTTAGCCCGCAAGAACAAACCATATTCTGACGGAGAGGAGATGATAAAATGTAACCTTTTAATTTTCGCCCAAAATGTCGGTGATCCAAATGTCAAAAATATGGCTGATAAAATAGCTTTGTGTCTAGAAATACAGTCATGCATCGTATAGATGACATGGGCCAGGATGTTGGAATGCAAATTGTCTCTGGACTACGAAATTGCAAATATTTTTCGTTAACCTTTGGATGAAAGCTGTGATATCACAGACAATGCGCAGTTAAGCACCTTTGTGCGTTACACGAACAATAATTTTGATACTGTGGAAGAACTTCTTGATTTGTGCCAGCTAGTTTTAACTACAGTTGAAGATATTTTTAAGAAACGTAAAAATGTAATTGATGTTAACAAAGTAGAATGGATAAAATTAGACAGTGTTTGCACACAGATGGAGCGCCTTGCATGGTTGACAGATTAAAAAGTTTTGTTGTATTGCTTGAAAATTATTTGGGAAGAAAAGTTTTCAAGTATCATTGTATTACTCATCAAGAAGCTCTTTGTGCCAAGGACTTAAACTTGTCTTTCGGTGTTGGCCCCATGGTGCGCTGTATAAACAAAATATGAGCTCGTGCACTGAATCAACAGATTTCGTACGCTTTTCGCCGAAGAAACGGAAGCAAAGGGCGAGTTACTTCTTCATTGTAGTGTGCGCACTTGCGAGATTTTGGAGTTTGAGGGAATGTGTTTTAGAATATCTGGAAGAAAACGATGAACTGCCCAGTGAATGCTCGCTCCACATGAGTGAAAATTGGCTGTGGGATTTAGCTTTTCTTACCGATATAATGGAAAATTTAAACAATTTAAATTTAAGATAACAGGGAAAAAAATTGTATTTTTCCTACCCTAGTTGGTCATGTATTTTCTTTTGTGAGCAAATTTTTGCTTTTTTGTCTTTATTTGGAGAGAAAAATTAACTAATTTTCCATTTATGCAGGAAATATCTGCCAAAGATAGTAATGATCCGAACTATGATAGATTTAAAGATTTAATATCTATTTTGCAGGATTCTTTCAGTGCCAGGTTTGAGGATTTTAAAGATGATTAAAAAATACTGGACTTTTCACTAATCCTTTTTTGATTTCTCTTCAAGACATTAATTGCTACCCATCTCATTTACAAATTGGAATTATTGACCTATAGCCCCATATTAATCTGAAAAGCAAACATAAGGAAATTAATTTAACCGTAAATGATCCGAATTGCTTCAAATTTTGGAAATTTGCTCTACCAAGCAATTTTCCAAATTTACATGATTTAGCGGTCAGATATTGCTGTAGGTTTGGATCAACATATGTTTGTGAAGAAATGTTTTCTGTTATGAACGTAATTAAATCAAAATATTGCTCAAAATTAACTGATATGCACCTAAAACGCATAATTTTTTTAGCATCTTCACGAACCAATCCAAATATAGAGGATTTAGTAAAAAAAACTACAAATTCAAAAGACACATTATAAGAAAGTAGTGATTGCTTAGTAATAATTTAAAAATAAACTTTTCAAGTTGCTTACATTTATTTTCTACTTAAGCTAACTGACTGATCATGTAAAAATTTATCAACAATACAATATGTTTCTACTTTTTTTTTTGTTTTATACCATTTTTTTTTTTTCATTTTCACTATATAGAATTTGCAATTAAAAATATATTTTTGGTGTAAATAAGCCTACAAGTAACATTTTTTGCACTTTTGTATATTTTTTAGTTTGGTGGAAAAGTTGGAAGTGGCACGCGTAACTTTTTTTGTATCAGATTGTGGCACGCTTCCCAAAAAGGTTGGCCACCCCTGGTCTATACCAATGGAAGAGAGCAGCAAACAGCTAACAGCCTTCCGAACTCCTCGAGGACAGTACCAATGCAATGTGTTACAGTTTGGGTTAAGAAACGCTGCTGCAACCTACCAAAGAGCCATGTCTAAAGTGGTCCAAACTATATCTGACTTTGCATGCGCGTATATCGACGATTTAGCCGTATTCTCTGATACGTGGGAAGAACATTTAGATAATCTGGAAGAAGTTTTCAAAAGATTGGAGCATTTAACTTCTCAGTGAATTTAGAAAAATGTGAGTTTGCAAGACAACAAGTTAAATGCTTAGGACATGTCATTGGTTAAGGTAAACATTCCCATGACAAAGAAAGAATAAAAGCGATTCAGAGCTTAGAGGCACCAACGACCAAGAAGCAACTGAGAAGTGCATTAGGATTATACAATTTTTATAGACAGTATATTCCGAACTTTGCAAAAATTGCTCCACCATTGACGGAGCTCACTAAAAAGGAAGTCCTTAATGAGATTCCATGGAGCAAGGAGGCTGAAAATGCTTTCAATGAGTTGAAGAGAGCACTATGTGGAATTACAGAGTTGCAAGTTCCATACATAGATAAACCGTACTACTTGCACACGGATGCATCTCAGATGGCGGTCGGATGTCGTCTAGGTCAGTTGGATGGAGAATACAACATTCATACCATAGCTTTCGGGAGCCAGAAACTGAATCCAAGCCAACAAAAGTGGTCAACAATTGAGAGGGAAGCGTATGCTATTATTTGGGCTCTGAAAACATTTGAAACTTTACTGTGTGGAGCAAAGATATTCTTACTAACCGATCATAATCCCCTAGTGTTCCTTACTAGTGCTACACCCCAATGTCCAAGATTACAGCGGCAGTCGTTGGCCATTCAACGGCATGACATTAAAGCAAGTCACATAAAAGGATCTAAATGCAAATTCGCTATCCAGACTGTAAGCGTATACTGTAAACCGCAGTTGATAAGAACCTTAAGAAGGATTTAAGATTAATTTAACTTTAAAACATTTCTTTTTGCTTTATTGTTAGATGATTAAGTTAAGTAGTAGATTTGTGTAAAATTTAATGTTGAGTTTTTATGTAAGTGTATAATCTTAAGGTAGTGCCTAAACAGCAGTGGCGTAACGTACACCCCCGCACTGCGGGGGCGGCAGGGCTTCTAGGGGACCCAAAGCCTGACTGGTGCCATAAACGTAGATTTTCTCAAAATTCGCTTTGCATTTTTTTAAATTGAATTTTTAAGCTAATTTCCAATTGGCGATTTAAAGTCATTCACAATCAAAACTTTAATTCGATTTTTAGATATCTTTGATCCAATAACCAAATCAAAAAACATTTTTTTTTATTTGCTGTAATCCCCGTGACGCGCGAGAGAGATACTTTCCTTCAGCGGTTTTTTTTTTAAAAACCTAAATTATATATATATATATATATACTGACAGATAAAACAAAAATCAGACTGAGAATCGGATAAAATGCTAGAAAGATATAAAAATTCTTCACTGTTATGATGACAGAATACCTTACATTAGCTATAGGGAGGGGGAAAAAACGATATGATTTACTTTTTTTTTCAGGAAGCAACAAATCACTGTCTTTAGTCCCCCCCCCCTCCCATGTATTTCATTTTCATTTAGTGAAGTCGTAAATAACGAACATCTGTTTTGCTTTTTTCAAGTAAAATAATATTACGATACTTGGAAAAGCACAGGAAGGATTTTAAATGAAAATTTGGTCTAGATTTCAGAGTATTCTATCAATTGAAGCATAATGAGAGAAGAAACCTTAATGGAATGTATCAGATTTTGATTTCTTTTTCCATGGAATCATTTTTGCATCATATAAAGAACTCTCCTTATTAAAAGTTGCAGTATTTATATGCTAGAATATAATCAATTTTTAGATCAATCTCATCTGTACCTTCTCGTCACAAATTTTTAAACCGAAAACAGAATGAAGGGGAAGGTATTAGTACTTACATTGCCAAGTTTAGAGCTCGAGCAATGAATTGTGATTATGATAAAGATATGTTGAATATTATGTGTTACGCGACGTATTTATTTGTAAGCGGGTTGTGGGATAAAAGGATTTTAGATCGATTATTTTAGGAAGATAATATTAATCTCGAAAAACGCTAAATATAGCACTGGCTATGGAAAAAGCTTTTAAAGGGGCAAATGATATTATGGGTCGAGGAATAAATTCAATGCTAACTTTTAAAAAACACATGGATAAAAAATCCAATTTTACAAAAAACCGAAAGAAAACATTATATTGTTCACGATGCACAGGTACCAACCATGCAAAAGAGAATTGTAGGTTTATTTCAAGTAAATGTAATTTCTGTGAGAAAATTGGACACATTCAGCAGGCATGCTTCGCATCTAAAAAGGCAAATTCGAAACCGGTTAAACAAAAACAGGTAACCCTATTAGAAGAAGTTGAGGATAAAAATAGAATTCCACTATACGAATTAAAAATTCAGGAATGTGTATTACACGAGGAAGAACTGAAACGACCTCCAATTATGATAAATTTAAAAATTGAAAACAAAAGGAAAGTTTCAGGAAAATTTCAAATAAACAAATTAAACCTACAAATATAGTTTTTAAAACATATATAGGAGATTCATTAATACCATTAGGATATGTTACTGTAGGGGTACAATATAAAAACCAAAAAGTAAACTTGAACTTATACATTGTGAAAGAAAACTTAGATACTATTCTGGTTCGGGAATGGCTCTATAAAATTCATTTAGATGGGCCGGCTATTAGAACAAAAACCGAACAAAATTTAAATAACCTTCTAATAGAGTATAAGGATATTTTCGACGATAAATTAGGAGAAATAAGCAATTATGAGGCTAAATTAAAACTCAGACCTGGAGTAAAACCTATTTTTTGTAGCGTTCGAACAGTACTCTTTGCTCTAAAAGGTAGAGTTGAAAACGAAATTGACAGACTTGAAAGATCATAGGTATCATAGAAAAAGTCGAAAGCTCTGAATGGGCAGCCCCAGTAGTTCCTGTTGTTAAAACCAATGGTAGTTATAAGATTATGTGCCGATTATTCAGTAACCCTGAATCCAAATTTAATTGTCCCTCAGCATCCTTTACCAAGATTGGAAAAATTTTTGGTAGTTTAAATGGGGGAAAACAATTTACTCAATTAGATTTTAAGCATGCATATTTGCAAATAAAAGTCCATCCCAAAAGTCAGAAATTAATGACTATAAATACCCACAAGGGATTATATGTTTGTAAAAGACTTATGTATATGTATGTATATATATGGATTAAATGGGGAACCTGCTATTTGGCAGCGCTATGATGACGGACTATTTCAGGGTATGGATGGAGTCAAAGTATTTATGGATGATGCTGGAATAACAGGGAGTGATAAAATTTCGCTTTTTACAGCTTATAAGGAATTTTTTAAGAAATGTAGAGAACACGGGCTAAAGCTTAATTTAAATAAAAGTAAGTTTTTCCAAAATGAAATAAATTTTCTTGGGCATTGAATCGATTCAAAAGGGTTACATAAAACTAACGAAAAAATCTCAGCCGTTTTACTGCTCCTGTACCCAGGAATGTTCATGAAGTAAAAAGTTACTTAGGGTTAGTTAATTTTTACGGGAAATTTTGTGAACATTTAGCTACTATTGCTAAACCTCTTAATATAATTTGACAAAGAAAAATGTTAGATTTTTATGGTCGAAGGATTGCCAGGTTGCCTTTGAGCAAATAAAGAAGGAAATATGTTCACCTAAAGTTTTGGTGCATTATGATCCTAACCTACCTTTAACTTTGTGACGGGTCTATCCGCGTTAATTTCCAAACTAATCCTCTTGGGTAACTTTGGGGCCAGCATTTATTCTATTTCACAGCCTCTTCGGGAAAAACTCGAGAGAGTTATATGTTAATTAGTTCGACTATATAAAGTCTAGATTTCGTAAGAGTGAGATAGAGAAGGAATTGCCAAACTAAATGTAAGTATCGTCTATGGATCATTTCAACAAGCTTTGCGCGTATTTGATAGTATTATAGTAAAGTACTAGATTAATCATTAAAGGAATCAAAACAATTAGATTTAGTGCCGACCTGAAGTTAACAAGTGTTTGTCTCCTTGTCAATTCTCTGATAGCTGAGATTACTTAGACGGGAATATTAGATTTGAATGTTAGATTTGAGTATTAGATTTGAGTATCAGGATTAATCTAGGTATTAGAGAATCACTCCAAGGTTTCCACTTATAAATTGAACTTGTGCTTGTTAATTGTGTTTGTCTGTCTTCAATAAATAATTATTGTTATGGCTTTTGTTGGTGATGATGTGTTTCCTCCTACACTAGGCGCGTCGGGCAATGTGAACTCAGTCCAAGATAGGACTGGACCACGACAACTTTAGCTAGTGATGCATCTCCAGTTGGTATTGGTTGTGTTTTGTCACACGTATATCCAGATCGCTCTGAACGTCCGATCGCGTTCGCATCATGAACTTTATCTGGGTCCGAGAAAAAATACTCCCAAATTGATAAAGAAGCTCTTTCAATAGTTGGGCAGTAAAAAAGTTTTATCTATATTTGAAAGGTAGAAGATTCACTTTGATAACGGATCACAAACCTTTGGTAGCTATTTTTGGTTCGAAAAGAGGTTTACCAGTGTTTGCAGCTACCAGGCTTTTACATTATGCGCTAATTTTGCAGTCATTTGAGTTTGATATAATATTCCGTAAAACGATTGAACACGGAAATGCAGACTTTCTTTCTCGGTTACCAAAAACATCAGAAGAGTTGGAGGTTAAAGATGACATCACAATATTTCAGATGTCACAGATTGAAGCATTACCTGTTACTTCTAAGGAGTTACGACATGAGACGGGTAAAGATTTAGAGCTGGGTCCATTCTTAAAAGCCTTAAGAGTAGGTAAAGATTTGCAAGGGAGGAAGCCCAGTATACCATTGAGGATGGTTGTATTATGTACGGACTAAGGGTCTGTATTCCAAGGAAATTTCAGAAGAATGTTCTGGAAGAATTACATGCTGGACACTTAGGAATAGTAAAAATGAAGGCCATAGCTAGATCGTTTGTCTATTGGAAAAATATAGATAAAGATATTGAAGAAGCCGCAAAAAACTGTGTCGATTGTGCTAGATATAAGGCTGATTCCACAAAAGCTAAAGTTCATTACTGGGAATATCCCAGTATGCCCTGGGAACGTATTCATATAGATTTTGCTGGACCAATTTTTGAACACGCGCTTTTTCTGATCGTTGACGCTCATTCCAAATGTTTAGAAGTGTATCCTATGAAGACAACCACAACCAAGAAAACCATCGAATGTCTTCGAGATAGTTTGGCAAGATTCGGATTACCTAGGGTACTTGTCAGCGATAATGAATCTCAGTTTACATCCTATGAATTTCAGCGATTTATGCAAAGAAATGGAGCTACGCACAAAATTAGTGCACCTTTCAAACCTTCTAGTAATGGACAAGCAGAATGCTAGTTGCTACTTTAAAGTAGTCATTAAAAGCTATGCATAAATACGAAGGTACTATACAACAGAAATTAAGTACATTTTTAATGCAATACCGAAAAGCTCCTAATGTAACTACAACGCACAGTCCAGCCATGTTATTCCTAAAAAGAGACATTAGAACGAGGATAGATTTACTTTTACCTGAATTGAAAACAAAAATTCAGGATAAATTACGAAGAGATAATTTTGAATTCCGAGATAGGAAATTTGATGTTGGAGATCGAGTGGCTGTGAGAGTTTACAGAGCAGCAAATACTAGATGGAAGTTTGGTGTACCATTGTAAACCAGGATGGCGTGCTCCACTACATCATTGATGTTCAAGGAACCTTGGTGAGACGACTTGTTGATCAGATCCGTCCAGTGGGTGATCAAGTGTAAGAAAACATCATCTTAATTATTTACCAGAGATTTCCATCAGCAGAGGTTCGAGAAAACAACTCTAATATTCAGTATGCAGAAACGGCGGAAGATATTTCTAAGTATCTGAACAAGGAATTGGGTTCACCTTCCGTAAAAGGAGTGCCATCAACTGATGTTGCGGTTCCAGATATATCACAGTCTTCAGCTAAAGACACTGACTCCGAGACGAGGAGTCCACCAGTTCCAGACAGGCCATCTCCTAGGCGTTCCGGGAGAATTAGGCGAGCTCTGGAGAAATTTGTTCTTTAAGGAGGGAGGAGATGTGGTATATTTAACTGCAACCCTTAGAGACTGTTAACTGTGACTGCGTGGAGGATTGTATGTAAATACCACGCAACTATGAGGAATGGATCTGTGATTATAAATGGTTGTACTGTGCAGTAAGATAGTTATTAAACTAATTTAAGAAGTAAACGTGCATCTATTATGTTTGAAACCCATAAACACAATAGTTGGCCACGAGGATGGGATGAAATTTTTGTTTATTTCCGCGTGCTTTGAAGAATCTTTTTTTGTGAAGAAGAAATTCTCTTGTGTGAAGCAAAACTCGATATTCTTAAGTTCTCAGCTAGAGATGAAGTAAGAAGAAAAAATCATTTTCTTTTGGATAAGGTATTGTCTGAAGACGGCTCAAGGTAAAAAAAAAATTTCTTTTCTCTTTAATCGGGAGGAACCATGAAACAGCAAATCACAGAATTGCTCAGGCAGAATCAAGAACTGATTCGAGCGCTGCAAATTAGAGACCATTCTTCTAGTCATAAAGTAACTGTACAATTTGAAAAATTTGATGAAGAAAATGAAAATTTTGATAGTTTCATTGAAAGATTCAAAACTTACTTAGACGTACAGAAAGTACCAACAGCCAATAGAGCTAAGGTTTTTGTTTCGTCTCTTAGTGCGAAATTGTACCAGTTACTGAAAAATTTGCTGGCACCTGACATTTCTTCCGACCAAACGTTAGATAAGTTAAAAGATGCACTTAAAAAACATTTGACCCCCAAACCTTTGATTGTACCTTCTCGTCACAAATTTTTAAACCGAAAACAGAATGAAGGGGAAGGTATTAGTACTTACATTGCCGAGCTTAGAGCTCGAGCAATGAATTGTGATTATGATAAAGATATGTTGAATATTATGTTACGCGACGTATTTATTTGTAAGCGGGTTGTGGGATAAAAGGATTTTAGATCGATTATTTTAGGAAGATAATATTAATCTCGAAAAACGCTAAATATAGCACTGGCTATGGAAAAAGCTTTTAAAGGGGCAAATGATATTATGGGTCGAGGAATAAATTCAATGCAAACTTTTAAAAAACACATGGATAAAAAATCCAATTTTACAAAAAACCGAAAGAAAACATTATATTGTTCACGATGCACAGGTACCAACCATGCAAAAGAGAATTGCAGGTTTATTTCAAGTAAATGTAATTTCTGTGAGAAAATTGGACACATTCAGCAGGCATGCTTCGCATCTAAAAAGGCAAATTCGAAACGGGTTAAACAAAAACAGGTAACCCTATTAGAAGAAGTTGAGGATAAAAATAGAATTCCACTATACGAATTAAAAATTCAGGAATGTGTATTACACGAGGAAGAACTGAAACGACCTCCAATTATGATAAATTTAAAAATTGAAAACAAAAGGAAAATTTCAGGAAAATTTCAAATAAACAAATTAAACCTACAAATATAGTTTTTAAAACATATATAGGAGATTCATTAATACCATTAGGATTTGTTACTGTAGGGGTACAATATAAAAACCAAAAAGTAAACTTGAACTTATACATTGTGAAAGAAAACTTAGATACTATTCTGGGTCGGGAATGGCTCTATAAAATTCATTTAGATAAGCCGGCTATTAGAACAAAAACCGAACAAAATTTAAATAACCTTCTAATAGAGTATAAGGATATTTTCGACGTTAAATTAGGAGAAATAAGCAATTATGAGGCTAAATTAAAACTCAGACCTGGAGTAAAACCTATTTTTTGTAGCGTTCGAACAGAACTCTTTGCTCTAAAAGGTAGAGTTGAAAACGAAATTGACAGACTTGAAAGATCATAGGTATCATAGAAAAAGTCGAAAGCTCTGAATGGGCAGCCCCAGTAGTTCCTGTTGTTAAAACCAATGGTAGTTATAAGATTATGTGCCGATTATTCAGTAACCCTGAATCCAAATTTAATTGTCCCTCAGCATCCTTTACCAAGATTGGAAAAATTTTTGGTAGTTTAAATGGGGGAAAACAATTTACTAAATTAGATTTTAAGCATGCATATTTGCAAATAAAAGTCCATCCCAAAAGTCAGAAATTAATGACTATAAATACCCACAAGGGATTATATGTTTGTAAAAGACTTATGTATATGTATGTATATATATGGATTAAATGGGGAACCTGCTATTTGGCAGCGCTATGATGACGGACTATTTCAGGGTATGGATGGAGTCAAAGTATTTATGGATGATGCTAGAATAACAGGGAGTGATAAAATTTCGCTTTTTACAGCTTATAAGGAATTTTTTAAGAAATGTAGAGAACACGGGCTGAAGCTTAATTTAAATAAAAGTAAACTTTTCCAAAATGAAATAAATTTTCTTGGGCATTGAATCGATTCAAAAGGGTTACATAAAACTAACGAAAAAATCTCAGCCGTTGTTACTGCTCCTGTACCCAGGAATGTTCATGAAGTAAAAAGTTACTTAGGGTTAGTTAATTTTTACGGGAAATTTTGTGAACATTTAGCTACTATTGCTAATCCTCTTAATAATTTGACAAAGAAAAATGTTAGATTTTTATGGTCGAAGGATTGCCAGGTTGCCTTTGAGCAAATAAAGAAGGAAATATGTTCACCTAAAGTTTTGGTGCATTATGATCCTAACCTACCTTTAACTTTGTGACGGGTCTATCCGCGTTAATTTCCAAACTAATCCTCTTGGGTAACTTTGGGGCCAGCATTTATTCTATTTCACAGCCTCTTCGGGAAAAACTCGAGATAGTTATATGTTAATTAGTTCGACTATATAAAGTCTAGATTTCGTAAGAGTGAGATAGAGAAGGAATTGCCAAACTAAATGTAAGTATCGTCTATGGATCATTTCAACAAGCTTTGCGCGTATTTGATAGTATTATAGTAAAGTACTAGATTAATCATTAAAGGAATCAAAACAATTAGATTTAGTGCCGACCTGAAGTTAACAAGAGTTTGTCTCCTTGTCAATTCTCTGATAGCTGAGATTACTTAGACGGGAATATTAGATTTGAATGTTAGATTTGAGTATTAGATTTGAGTATCAGGATTAATCTAGGTATTAGAGAATCACTCCAAGGTTTCCACTTATAAATTGAACTTGTGCTTGTTAATTGTGTTTGTCTGTCTTCAATAAATAATTATTGTTATGGCTTTTGTTGGTGATGATGTGTTTCCTCCTACACTAGGCGCGTCGGGCAATGTGAACTCAGTCCAAGATAGGACTGGACCACGACAACTTTAGCTAGTGATGCATCTCCAGTTGGTATTGGTTGTGTTTTGTCACACGTATATCCAGATCGCTCTGAACGTCCGATCGCGTTCGCATCATGAACTTTATCTGGGTCCGAGAAAAAATACTCCCAAATTGATAAAGAAGCTCTTTCAATAGTTGGGCAGTAAAAAAGCTTTATCTATATTTGAAAGGTAGAAGATTCACTTTGATAACGGATCACAAACCTTTGGTAGCTATTTTTGGTTCGAAAAGAGTTTACCAGTGTTTGCAGCTACCAGGCTTTTACATTATGCGCTAATTTTGCAGTCATTTGAGTTTGATATAATATTCCGTAAAACGATTGAACACGGAAATGCAGACTTTCTTTCTCGGTTACCAAAAACATCAGAAGAGTTGGAGGTTA